>PVLD010004365.1:76455-126477 GCA_004027595.1 Dinomys branickii
TTTTTTTTTTATTTTAAAAGTAAAAGAACAAAAACACCAACAAACAGACACACAGTAGCACAAGAACAGTACAAAAACTGAACTACAGATAAGGTGGCAGGGGATCAACCATGGTTGTTGTATTACATGTTGGTAGCTTCAAAATGTATACTCAGGACAATACAAATAGACATACAAGATTGATCAAACAACTAATCATCGATTGTTTCCCACATCAATATGACATGAGATAACAGTGCAACCATGTCAGCCATCCCGCACATACATACATACCTACACAGCTATCCCCCTCTTCCTCCTCTCCTTCCCTTCACCCCGATTGCTCTCTACCCTTGAGCAGTCTCCCTTCATACCTCCCGATCTATATATTCTCACCTCCGGGTTCCTACACTAATGATACTATACGCTGTTTGCACATGCACATCTGGTTTACCTCACTTATGAGTATGGTCTCTAATTGTGACCATTTGCCTATAAAAGCCCCTAGACTGTCTTTCTTTACAGCTGAATAATATCCCATTGTGTAAAAATGCCACAGTTTTTTAATCCAGTCCTCTGTGGATGGACATTTGGGTTGTTTCCACGATTTAGGTATTACAAATTGTGCTGCTATAAACATGGGTGCACATATATCACAGTGATATGCTGTTTTCAGATCTTCTGGGAAGAAGGGGGATAGCTGGGTTGAGTGGGATCTCCAGACCTAGCTTGCTGGGGAATCTCCAAACCGATCTCCACAGTGGTTTCACCAGTCTGCATTCCCACCACCAGTGCAGCAGAGTTCCTATTTCTCCACAGCCTCACCAGCATTTGTTATTGGACGATTTCTTGATGCTGGCCAATCTTACTGGGGTGAGATGAAATCTCAATGTTTTTATTTGCATTTCTCAAATGACTAAAGATGTAGAACATTTTTCTCATATATTTGCCATTTGTATTTCTTTATCTGAGAAGTATGTATTCATCTCAGATGCCCATTTCTGGATTGGGTCTTTGAATTTGGACAGGTTCATGTTTTTTAATTCTTTGTATGTTCTAGATAGAAGGCCTTTGTCCGAGGGACAGCCAGTTAGGATTTTTTCCCAATCTGTGAGTTTTCTTTTTACTCTGCTGGTGATTTCTTTAGATGTGCAAAAACTTTTCAGTAAGATTTCTATTTTTTTGAGACAGTGTCTTGCTGTGTAGTTCAGACTGGCCTTGAACTCACTATATAGCCCAGGCTGGCCTTGAAATCTTGCTAATCCTCCTGCCTCAGCCTCCCAAGTGCTGGGATTACAAGTGTGCATCACCACACCTGGCTGAGCTGTTGATTTCTTATTTGCCTGTTTTTACTTCTTCCTGTTGAGGTAGTAGCAGGGATCAGAATGCCTTGAGTGCCTCGGCTTTGTCATCACAGAGCGGAAACCAATAGGCAGGGAAGCTCAGAAGTGCTTAGTGACAGCGTGACCTTGATGTAGCCGATCGGCTTAGGTCACAAGGCTGATTGTGGCAGACCAGCATGGCAGCGTGAGGTTTGCACAGCAAGATGTGGACGCACTAGGTGTGTCCATCTATGGCTGCACAGATGGGTAGATACGGAAATGTGCATATGTGCATGAAGGAGTTCTCTTCAGCCAGAAGTAGAGCTAAGTCCAGCTACTTGCAGCAGCGTGGGTGCACTGGAGGGTACTGAGTGAAATAAGCCAAGCAGACGAGGAACCACAGGCTGCCACTCTCAGGGAAGCTGTGGAAGATGTCGAGTGGAGTAGTGGTCACTGGAAGCTGGAAACGGGAGTGGGGAGACAGGGAGGTGGGAACAGCGCCACATCGCTCGGACAGGAGAAGGTCTGCAGCACTGCCGCACAGTGCGGTGACTAAAGCCGGCAGCAATGTATTACATATTTTGTAAAGGAGAAGAAAAGGGGTGGAAGGTTCCCAATAAGAAACAGTTGTGTGAGGAGAAGCAAATGCTGCTAACCCTGCTGTGACCATGCACGCTCGTACATCTACTGAATTATCACATGCACCCCGCAAGTACTACTATTACACGTCACTTAAATTTGTTTTTATTTTTTTATTTATTATTATTATTTTTTAAATTTGTTTTTAAAAGGCATCGTGTTCGTGATACCTAGACTACTTTTAATTTTTCGGACCCCATACACTTGGCTGGCCTTTGAGAGCTCAGAGCAGGTGCCTGCCGTAGTGCTGGCATTAGAAGGTGCCCAGTGTGACGGGCCGAAGATCATTTCCTCCCTAGGGGCTCAGTCACTCTGTATGGAGCGCAAGCACGGTGCCAGGTGTGCACTCAGAGCTCATTACATAAATATTAGTGGTTGTTATTGCCACAAAGACTCATCTGCTTTAGCTTTTTCTCTCCCCTCTGTCATGGTCCCACCGGACTCAGCCAGTCTGTCTAGAAACCCGGAAATGGAAAAGCCTGTTTCCTTCCTACTCTCTTGTGTAGCTCACACTCCTGTTCAGTCCCCAGGTCTCTCAGATTCTGCTTCCTGACCTCCTCTTGTCCTGGTCCTCTCTACCACGTTCCCCCTGACCACATGGCTCCCGCTAGTCTTTCGAGCTGTGTGCTACCTGCTCCCTCTGCCCCGTGCCGTACGCTTTGGCCGCCCTTGCTGCGTGTCAGCTCGCCTCTCACTACGCACCCCACCCCCTACCCCTTGCTGCTGTTTCACCACCTTCAACAGTGTCATCTCCCCAGCCTGCCTGGCGAGTGCCAGGTCTCCGCAGTCTCCCGTGGGAAGCCTTCTCTGACCCAGTTAGAGTATACCGCTCCTCCCTCCTCGTGTCCTCCAGTAGTGCACCGCATTCTTAAGTCTCTTTCCCTGACCCCAGTGGTAGTCACTGTGTGACGGAACTAGTCTTCTGCGTGTGTTACAGATATGCTGTCCAAGGAGCCTCCGTGGTGTGATGGCTCCAACTGCTATGAATGCACTGCCAAATTTGGAGTCACAACCCGCAAACATCACTGGTAAGGCCTCTGTCTGCTCCCACTTGCCTCTAGCTGATGTCATTGCTTGCATGCTTTTCCATGACTTAACAGGGCACTACACTCTGCAGGACAAAACATCAGACAGGATGAGGTGACGGGACAAGACTGAGCAGGGTCCAGCCAGGGGGGTGCATATGTGTATGTCCATGATGGAGGTTGGGAAAGGCTGCAAGCACCAGGCTGGTGGACTTCCTGATGGGTGCAAAGGGCCACAGATGCTGGGGAGTCTGTCAGGCCCTGTGTATCTGTCCTGGACTCTGTCCAAGAAGTCTCTGCTCTCATCGTGCTCCTGAGCAGAGGCTGCCATCCTGAGGGGCTGTTCCCATTACATAGTGAGACAGTTTGTTGAGCTGCTCTTTATTTTTAAATAAAGCCTTCTTCAGCATTACTTTAGCTTAATTATTGGCAAGAGTTTCATTTTCACAGAAGAAAATTTACACACAAGTTGGTGTAACCTGGCCGCAGAGGTGGCCTGAGTACCAGTCATGGGCTGGCTGGTCCCGCTGCCAGGGAGCAGCCTCCTCCTACACCCCTCACACCTCCTTCCTTTGCTTTCACAGTCGGCACTGCGGACGTCTTCTCTGCCATAAATGCTCGACCAAGGAGATTCCTATTATAAAGTTTGATCTGAACAAGCCTGTGCGAGTTTGCAACATTTGCTTTGACGTACTGACTCTGGGTGGGGTCTCTTAGTGAGTCCCCGAGAGGGTCCAGGCCACATCCCGTCATCTTCCCAGCAGCTGCTCTGCTCACCAGCCTGCCCCTCACCCAGAGCAGGAGCTGGCAGACGTCTTCCTGCGCCAATAGACTGGAACAATTAAGGACCATGGTGTGACTCCATTTCAAATGATACGTGATTGTGTGTCAGGGTGTGATCAGTTTCTCTGATGTCTCTCTAACTGGACTGGGCCATTTAGCCTAAGTGGTAAATGTGATAGGGTTAGACCCATTCTGCTGGCAACAGACAAGGACACTTTGAAACCATTTTCCCTTCCAGTAGCTTAGTGTCCATCCCAGAGCATTCATGCAGTCTTCCTGTTTGGGCTGACTCATGAGGCAGAGCCCGTCAGAGTAGGAAACTGGCTGCCTGCTGAGAGTTGGCTTTACTCTAGGGTGAGTGGCTATGGACTTTCTGCAGTGTTTTCGTAAATAGGATCCTTTTGCCCTGAAGTCTTTTTTTTTTTTCTTTTTTAAGCTAAGCAGTATTTTTAGTGAGCTTCCCCTTTTTAAAAGGTGAAATCTTTCTAAACAGGGTTTAAAGATGAGAGCTGAAAAATCGTGGCCTTAACAACCGAAAGCTTTACCAGTGTTCGTGCTGCTGGGGTGTCAGGAGTGCAGGGTGGCAGCCTGACACCTAGTGGCTGTCTCATTCTCTCGTCTTGCTGCGTCCTGTCTGTGGAGTCCTCAGTTAATCTGCCACTGGAGTGGTAGAGGAAATGCACTTTTATTGTGCTGCACTTTTTATATAGCTGCATTACTGGTGATTTCAATTTAAAAATCCATATTCAAAAGTACCCTCCCACACCCTTGCATCATTGATTCTAATGTCCAGCTCTGGCTTGACCTCAGCCTTTGCTACTGCTGTGTGTTTCTTGGCACAAGAGATTCTTACAGGCCAAGTAATGAGAAGGGGGAGCAGCAGGACCTCAACCCAGGGGCACCTCCAGCTTCAAGTGGCAGGTCCCATGTCGGTGACACATGTTTTGTGCAGAAACCTTCCCTGGTTATGCTGCTGATCCCTGTTCTGTGGAGCTTGCCCTCTCCAAGAGGGCCAGTGGCCAAAGGGCCTGACTAAGTGTGCAACTGGTTTTGGAAGGCTCTGGCTTGAATGTTCAGTCAGGCTTCCCAAGCTTGTTGCGCCTTAGTCACTGCTAGTATGTATATTAACCCTGAGGTATTAAGCTTTTCTTTTGAAAGTTTGGCCAGTTTTCAAAATACACATGTTGAAAGAGAAACTCGTACCGTTGCTTTTTTAAAAACGCCCAACTCTGAGATGAACAATATGTGCTGAGTATATAGTTATACTCAGAGATTAATGGTCTCTATCATACATACTGATTTTCCAGACGTTTAATAACCACTACATGTTTTTGCATTAATGAGATATGGATATATGTGTAAAAGGGACTAATTTTTTTTAATGCAACAGTCTGTTTTCTTTTTTGAATAGTGATATGTCTTATATGTTGCTGTAGTTTTATACATTTTCTTGCCTAAATATCTGTGTAAAATGAGCTGATAAACCGGAGTGCTACTTTTTAAAAATATTTCTGTGATTTATAAGATATATATACTTTCTATGTTAATATGAGCTTGTGCACAGTGTTTAAAAGGAAAAAAATTTAGAAGCGTTTCCCTGTCCCCGAGTCTGTGACATGTTTCATATGGACATTTTATAGAAAAACCCAATGAAGTCTTGTCAAATGACCATGTGAAGCATGTGGACAGTTTTTGTTTTCTTTTGCCTAAAAAGGGTCACAAAAACGTAGGGCTTAGTTAGGTAGCTTAATGCTTTAATTAGAAAAGACAATTACGATTCAGAGATGAATTGAGATGGCCGGTACACACATTGTTCTTCGAATGTTCACAGTGAAGAAGGTAGGAAAGGGTTCAGTCAGGGATGACGCTGATCTGCCCTTGCCTTGCCACACCAGTTTTAATAACAGTCTTGCCTATTGTTGCACTAAAATCTTAAGATCATGTTTAAAATATGTTGATTCAAGCTTCTGTTTCTTCAGAGTCCAGGTATAGCAATGGTACTGCCCAGCCGTGGACTGAGGGAACAGTTTTTGAGTTCTGCATCGGCACATGCATGTACAAAAGAACAGCCATCTTTCTGCAGTCTTAGGAGGTCTCCCTGGCCGCACTGATGCTCCCGGAGCTGCACTCAGTAGGTTCCTTGAGCAGCAGCTGCCCCGCAGGAGCCCAGCTTACACTGCCCCGGACCAGACACACTCTGTGCCCCTCTTGTGCTCCTCATGCTGTCAAGACTTGACTACAAAACTGCCTAGCTGTTCTTACTGACTTTTAATCGATGGCTTAAGTACTAGTAGCAAAAACTTAATTTTATTCATTCTGAAAGTTTCCAGTGATGAGTGAGTAGAGCAAGAATAAATTCAAACATGATTTGCTGTATCAGTCAACATTGATAAGAATTTGTTTCTTAACTCCCTCTTGCTCATTGCCAGACTTACTATACGGTGTGTTTTTAAAGACAGGTACAAACCATGTGCTATACGAAAATCAAACGGCTTAAGCTAATTGCTATGATCCTCTAAAACAGAGATGTCCCACAAACTTAAGTGCCTACACTTAGGACTCTTTAGTTTCAACTATCTTTTCAATGACGTCTCACTGGATGATATATGAGAACATGTGTTTCATTTGAGTTTTGTGCCTGTGCATTGTCAGCCCCAGTTACCAATTTAGTTAAGGCTGGATTAGACTGCTCAGTTCACCTGCCACGTTCTCTCCGAGGAGTGGGTTCCATGTGACGTTTAGTCCTCTACCTCAGAGCCCTGAGTCATTTTGACCCTGGATCAGCTTTCTCACTCTATCCGCTGAATGGGTCTCCTGCATGGAGACCTGCTGGTTGGTCACTCTTCCTGATTCCTGTTCCTCACAGTGTGTCGAACCGTTCCCGCTCTAATCTTACCACAGGCAAGGGGCAGAGGGAAGGCTTGGGAAGGGCAGGAGCACTGTCCTCCATGGAGGTTTCCCTCTCGTGGGGAAAAAGAACACTTCAGGACTATACTGTTGCCCTGCAAGGCAGGCCAAGCACCCAGGCGAGAGTGGCACGCACAAGGAGGTACACGCTTGCTTCCCTCAGGACGAGCCAAGAAGCGCCACCTGTAGCACCAGAGCTCCCCCTCCAGCTGCGGAGAGGAGCAAGCAGAGAGGAAGCAGCTTGCCAAAGGCATTTGGAGGCCACACTTTCACTTTATGGAAGCAATTTCGTGAAGGGCTGAGTGTTTGATCAGATGTAAACTAAATTCCCAGAAGTCACAGATGCCTTAGAGACTTTCTTTGGAAGATGGGCACAGTGGCATAAATGTATTAAGCTGTAATAACCGACAGCACTGGTTTTCTATACCTAGGGAGCTTGAGGCTGCTCAACTTCCTGACTTGCTTTGGCAGATTTGTGGAGTGGGCTGTCCTGTGACGTCCTTGTGATACCCAGGGCAAGGGCAGCAGGTGGGCAGAAACCGTAGGCACATATTTGGGTCAGTAATCTGGCTTCCAGACGGTTACGAGTGGCGCTCAGTGTGGGATGATGGCATCATATGGGACCATGGTGTTTATCTGCATTATTTCTTTGGAGTCTGTGTAATGGAATGTATTTTTCAAATATGTACTGATATTTGCATTTTCTGTAAGAATTCCTTAATAAAATGAGGTAAAGTTGTACATTTAAAGTGGAAACTTTAATAAGACATTTGCAGTTACTTCTAATGCAGGAGTACCAATAAACATTAAAATGCAGACAAAAACCTCAATATGCAAATAAAATTCATTACCCTCTAGAAAGTTTGACTTTCCACATTTTCCTAAAACAAAGTGTTGACAGAAAGTAGCTATTTTCTGCATAGCGGGCGGCTGCCTGGACTTAACTGTGCCACAGGCCTGGACTTCAGCTCCCAGTGATGTGTGGTGTCATGGATGTAGTCTCGGCCACCTGACCCCTTGTAAGCTCTCCAAAGGATCCTGTGAGTAACCCCTCGGACTGCATTACTCAGGAGCCACTCAAGAAGATCCACTCATGGTGCAGGTTAGCTGCCACTTGTGTGAGCTCTGTGCTGTCTGGGTTCCAGAGGGTGCTAAGGAACATTTTAGGGGCTGCGAATGTAAAGTCTGGTGTTCAGTAAGAAACTAGAAATCTAGTACCTCACTGGGCCTTTACAACACCTTTTTTCATTGTTTGTTGAGATAGGGTCTTGCTGTATAGTTCAGGCTGGCCTTGAACTCACTACATAGCCCAAGCTGGCCATGAACTCAGGGCAGTCCTGCCTCAGCCTCCCGAGTGCTGGGATTATAGGTGTGCACCACCATGCCCATCAACACAACTGTTGAGCTAATAAAATCCCTTTACCCATTTTGTATTTGGCCTACCCCTAGTTCAGCCCAGCTGGGATGATACAGCTTTCTCAAGCGGCTTCTCCCATACTTAGAGGCACTATTCACTTCCATTAATTACCCTAAATAATGTAATTCTTCTCGCCATCCTTGAAGCAAACAGGGCTGGCTTATCATCAGTCATGGTGCACAGGACAATATGCAGCCAGGCAGATGTGGATGTTAGCTTGCGTGTGCTTCTGCCCAGCCAGGAAACCATGCTGGGCTTTCATTCTGCTTTGTCATTGATTAGCCAGTTGCTTAATTTCTGTGCCTGTTTCCCTAGCTCTAGAATCAAGGTGATAGGTCCCTCCTAGCTCACTGGGTTGCTTGGAGGAAAGATATCAGTGATCAGTAATACATCCTGTCTTCCAAATATACAAACCCCTGGACCTTTTCTAGAGAGGGTTGATGGCAGTAATGTCTGCTGCCCACTTGAGAGAATCCAGGGGCCCTGGCAGAAATGCACTTTCAAGGGTGGGGTCCAGCCCAGGGCCTCAATCTCTGGGGCACAACCCCGACCTATCCATAGGGTTGAGATTGTAGAGCTCAGCTTTTAGACCAAAGCAAGGAATGGGGGAGGGTGTTCACATAGGCTCTCCTCAGTGCGCAGCTGTGCGGTGGCTGAGCTGTCGTCACATTCCTCACTCTTGATTCTGAGAAAATGGCAGAATTACAAAGCAGATGTTGAGATTGCCTTCAAGGTGATGGAGGGCAGCTGCCCAGCCTTTGCTCATTGGTGTGAATAAGAAAAGCTCAGCTGTGTTGTGTTGGCTGCTTCGGTCACTGCTGGTAGCTGTAATGGCTGCCTGTGACAGGGAATATGGTAGCTATAGAAATTCTACCTCTAGTAGAAGAAAGAGGTGGGAGAACTTTATGCTTTTTTTATGAGCCATAAAACAAATGGTTGTGGGCTGTAGTGGTGCACGCCTGTAATCCCAGCACTTGGGAGGCTGAAGCAGGAGGATCATTTCAAGTTCGAGACCAGCCTGGGCTACAAAGTGGGCTTAAGCCCAGCCTGAACTGCATAGCGAGACCCTGTCTCAAAAAGACAAATAAATAAACAAGAGCAAGGCTGGCAGACTAAATAAAAATAAAGTTATTCAGGTCCTGCCTCAACATAGTTTCTCGACACGCTGATTTTCCTCTCTGTTACTGTCAGGTCTGACTGAGTGCTCAGCCTGAGCTGAACCCTGGCTAGGGACCCACAGGTTGTCCTGTAAAGTGTTGCTCAGGCCACTTCTACTGGAGGCAGAAGTGGCGTTTCTTCATAGCAATTACCAGCCTCCCATGGCAGAGCCCTTTGGACTATTACAATAACCATTCTTGCTGCATCACGTGCTCTGATATGAGGGAAGCTTTTTTTTTTTTTTTTTTTTAACCATAAATTAAAAACGTAAGTTCCCCAACAGCAGAGAAGTGAGCAGGTGCTTGGGCTGCCAGTCCATCCTGGAACACTGGGTCAGAGGTCTTGCTTCAGTGAGACAACGGGTGAGAGCCCTCTAGGTACCACCCAAGTCCACATCTGTTGGGAAAACTGCATGCACCTTGTTTTGGAAGGATCTGCACACCTCTAGCCCTGACCTTCACACAGCGGAGACCACCTTGGTGAAACCAGACAGCTATGGGTTAACTGCGCAGGTATGCTGCCTGAGGAACTTGGTGTAGCTGAGCTTCCTGAGAACGGTGGGTTTGGCTCTGGTCATGTGCGGTTCACTATGAGTTAGTCAGTACAGCACAGTGGACTTGGGAAGGTCTGTCTGAAGTCTCTGCCTCTCTTGATCACTGTTGATACCTCTTCAATCATAGCCCTTTTTTTTGGAACTGGGAATCAAACTCTGGACCTTGTGCTTGCCAGGCAGCCACCATGCCACTGAACTAAATCTCTAGCCCCACTTTGTGCTTTTCTAACTTTGCTTTGTGCTGATTTCCAATGAAGAACTGCCCTGGAGGACAGGAACAGTATAAAAGTGGAAATGGCTTTGTTCTCAGCTCTTAGGCGGACACTAGTCCCTCGAGGGACGCCAGCAGTAAACTGCCCTTTGGCCTACTACTCTGTGTCATGTCAGTTCTGTCCTAGATCCTGCGCAGTCTCCTGCTTCAACACTACCTGTGGGTTCCCACCCAAACAACGGGCCGAGTGATCTAGGCAGGGACTCTTCACATTGTAGGGTGAGGCCAGGAGCCTCACTTCCCCCACCCCTGCCCTCAATGCAATGCCTGGCGTGCACGTGTGTATTTATTAGCTTAGTAACATGCACAGGGGAAAAGCAGAGCAGTGACAGTGACCCACTTCCAGTCAGCCTAGAGTTGAGGGCTATTTCTGGTTAACATAGGCACTGTGCGGAGGGCTGCCGAACCCAGTGAACAAGGTCCTCATTGGAGCCCTCTGCTTTCTGTTTCTGCCCCAGGGAGAGCAAAGACATCCAGAAATGTGCAGGAGTGGAAACAGCACCGAGTCAGGGATTGAGTTTGCTGGGGCCAGGAGTGGCGATGAAGCCAGTAATCCCAGCACTCGGGAGACTGAGGCAAGAGGATCATTGCGTGTTTGAGGTCAGCCTGGGCTGGGCTATACATAAAATGAGTTCAAGACCAGCCTGAACTAGAATAGATCTTGTCTCAAAAAGAAAAAAAAATTCTTCGGCTATAGTGCTGCATTCCAGGAATTCCAGCTACTTGGGAGGCTAAGGCAGGAGATCTCAAGTTCAAGGCCAGCCTAAGCAAGTGAGCAAGACCCACAGATAGAAACGCTTTGCATTTCCAGAATGGTCCTTCCCATTTCATTCTCACCACTCACAGCATTGGCCAGCTGTAATTTGTGGGCACTGGACTGTAAACTCAAGTTTGCCTTAGGGCTGAGGTCTTAGAAAAAAGCTGTGAAAGTCGGGTCTCACAAACTTGTTGGGGAGTTGGGGCCAAATTACCTGGTGCTGTTAATACGCACAGTTCTTGTGATGTGTTTCCTCTGCTGAGAGACGCAGTCCCTTCCTACCACTGCTCCAGATGACCTGACAGGGCTGGGTTATGGGCGGGCTCAGACTGGAAGCTGGTCCAGGCCTGGGAAGGAAGCAGCTAGAGCTCAGAGACTTCCCTGCTGTCTAGTTATTTCTGAGGAGGTCATGCTTGTGCCTGTTACTATCTGAGGGTGCAGAAGGAAGACATAAATGGCCACAGGGGAACAGTGTCAGAACAGGCTGCTGAGTACCTGGGGTAGGCTGCCCAGCTTCCCCCTCAGCAGGACGAGGAACCCACAGTGAAGTGCATTTGCATAGTGCAGCCAGAGTCCTGGAGTCTAGGCTCCCTGTTTCACGCCAGGAGACACCCAATGGCACATGAGCATCAGGGACTTTGAGTTCCACACAGTGTTCTCTCTGTTATCAGCGAATAGGGCACTAGCTTAGAGAGGGAAAGGGCACGTGGTTGCCAGAGGGGGGCAGCCTGGGTACTCTCCCAAGCTGGGGTCATCCAGGTCCCCACGGTTTCCGGGTGTGGGGTTGTCCAGGGTCTGATCACTGGGGGGGCCGCTTGTTCTCACACAGACGCAGCGGGGCTCCTTGGACCCAGGCTTATACAGCTTCCTGGGGACACCAGTCCAGTCTCTGCTTACACCCCCACTGAGGACAGAAAGAGAGCACTTCTTAAAAGCATTCATTCACAATTCTCTGAGGACAGAGGTAGCGAGTCAGGCCTTGTGACAAGAAGAAGCCAAGCCACGTCCTGTCCAGTGTTGTCCCAGACAGCAGCACCCAGCCTGAACCTTATGATCTCTCCTGACTTCCCCTGCATAGAGCCAGTGCCACTGTCTCCAGGCCGATGGCAGAGTCAGGGTCCCTTTCATTGTGCTCCCCACCCCTGCTCCCCAAATGAAGGCAAGGGGAACGGGTGAGGATACAGAAGCTGGGTCTCCTAAAAGCTGGTGGTTCTGACTACGCTGTCATCCACTTCGTCCACATGGTCAGCTTCCCTGGAGAACAGAACGGGTCTGCACAGCACTTAGGGATGTGGCCTTCTGCCCTCTGCAGTGGTAGAAAGACCACTGTTCCTCCTCAGTGAGAGCTACACTCTTACTCTGAGGCCCCCGTGATGGTTAACTGAGTATGAACCAACTTAGTAAAACTCTGGGTGTGTCTGTGGACAAGTGACACATGGGCTGCAAACTGGGGAGGGAAGATGCACATCTGGAAGGGCACCAACGAACAGCCTTGTAGCCTGGATGGAATAAAAAGGGAAAGAAGACCGTCTGTCCTTTGCTTCTTTGGAGACGCTCCCGTCTTCAGAATTGCCTCTGGATGTTTGTCTCCAGTTCCTTCAGGCTTCCAGTGCAGACTCCTCAGCCTTCCGAGGCTGACCCTGTGACTTTCTGACACTGACACACACAGGACCACAGTGAGCTCCAGCCCTTCCCCCTTCAACTGGCCCTTCCAGGACCCATGTGACCATTCTGCATTCTTCACCGCTGATTCCGCAAGCCATTATAAGTCTACCTAGCAACTCCTCTGGGTAATCATACATATATTTTATACTAAGTCCGTTTCTCTAGAGAACCCTAACATTTATATCACCCTTCCTTTTTCCTCTGGTACGAGAAATTGAACCCAGGACCTCACATAGCCTGGGCAAATACTCAACTGGGAGGCTTGTCCACTTTGGTTTCCTTTGCCCCCTTAAGAGCTAAAGAAGTGAGGACCAAGATGGTGGAGGGGTGAGCAGCACAGAAAAAGCCTCTCAGAGTCACCATCCAGATGCTGGAATATAGCAACACAAGGAAGACAAGAGGGAGGGAAGAGGGTCCCCTGCACCCAGGAAGGATCTGAAATGAGAACTGAAGCCCACAGAGATAGTGAAGAGAGAAACTTCAACAAAGAAGCAGCAGCTGGCAGCACTTTCCTCCTGAGATGGGACCCACTGTGCAAGAGAAGCAATTCAGACCTGCAGGTGCATGGTGAGCGCTGCTGACCCCAGACGCCTCCACAGAGAGACAGCAGGGGAGAGGAGCAGCAGACATGAAAAACTGCACTAGCTGGTGGTGAGTGTGGAGGGCTTAGTCATTCTGCACAAGAAAGCGATTGGCTAGGAACCATTTTGGAGAGGGGCTGGTTGAGCTCAGAACCCAGAGCACCTACCAGCTGTAACTAGTGGCTCCCAGCTGGGCCCCAGGCCCTCAGAAGGTGGGCCGCAGGCCGAATGAGTCTAATCTTGGTCAGAAGGCACAGGCTCAGTGAGATTATCCACTACCCCACCTAAAAGCTACTGCTGGCTTGCTGGGATAAATTATCAGGGATCAGGCCTCTGTCTCTACACGTTGTCTACCAGTGATGGCAAAGACAAATCTGGAAGTGGACTTTTTTTGTCTTGGTTTGATTTTTTTCTCTCCTGTTTTTTTGTGAGGGGTTTCTGTTTTGTTCTGCTTTGATTTTTTTGAGACAGAGTCTCACTATGCAGTTCAGGCTGGTCTTAAACTCACTTTGTAGCCCAGGCTGACCTCACACTCACAAAGATCCTCCTGCCTCAGCTTCCTGAATACTGGGATTACAGGCATGCACCACCATACCTGGCTTGTTGTCATGGTTTTAATTGTTTTTTTGTTTCTTTTTTTCCCTGCTTCATTCTCTTTAGATGAGTGTGAACATGGTTTATAGCCTCTTTGTAGTTGTGTTCAGTTCTTTCTTTTTATCTCTTCCTTCTCTCTTTCCCTCCAGTCTTTGGCACCAGTGTCCCAAAGTTAACATGATCCCCCTTTGTCCTCCAGCCTTACTTCTAATCTCTTCTTCTGCTACTTCTCTATTTTCTCCCTAACCCATTTTAAAATTTAACCCCTGAGGGCAAAATTGACATATTAAGGACTTGTATACTGCATATAATGTTCTGGATTCTTTTAGATTTTGTTATATAATTATAAATCTAGTTAGTACAGTTAAAGGTAGCAAGTTAAATCCTTAGCTCAGTTTATCATTTTCTAGGGTGTGTTTGATGCTATTATCACTGGTACCACCATAGCCAAAAGTGACATCATTGTTCTAAACAGCTATTCTTCCTGGTATTCGAAGACTGAGATTGACTAAGGGTCACAGAAAATACTATGGCACAGTGCCAAAGAGTCAGGGACTGGGCCAAAAGGCAGCAACTACTCATCCCCCAAAAATTGAAGAGGTAGGATCTCGCAGCAGACTCAAAACCCAAAAGCCAGCTACATATCAAAGATAACTTGGAGATGTACTCATTTCCCTTAGGAAATACTACCAATAAAGCAACCCACCATAGGCCAGGCTTGGCCATGCATGCCTATAATCCCAGGACTCAGGAGGCTGAGGCAGGAGGATCATTCCAAGTTTCAGACCACCCTAGGCTACAAAGTGAGCTCAAGGGCAGCCTGAACTGCATAGCGAGACTCTATCTCCAAAAAAAAAAAAGCAACCCACCATAGACAATTTACAAACATCACCCTAGGAACTAAACTAAAACCAAAGAAAAGAAAATGAGAAGACACTTAGACGATGTGCAACGCCAGACATCCAGTTTATTAAAGGCAAACCCAGGGGACGATGAGGTGGGTCAATCCAAAAGCCACCTACAAAGGAAGTGAGGCTCTAGAAAAAATAAAATCAGAAATAATTTTCAGACAACTGCAGAGATGATAGCGATAAAGAAAACCATGCTTAGTGACTCTAGAGAGGATACAGACAAAAAAAAAAAATACAGGAGGTTAAGAAAATTATGGAAGCCATGAATGCTCAGCATAGTAAAGAAATGGAATCCTTAAGGCAGATGCAAGCAGATATCCAGGAGAATAAAAATTCCACTGAAAGTATCTGCAGCAGATTAAGCCAATGTGAGGACAGGACCTTGGATATAAAAGACAGGATTGTGATTAGCAACCATGAAAAGAAAGATTTAAAAAAAAAAATAGCAAGGGACCATGAGAAATCAATACAACAGCTGCTAGATGAAGCAAAGAAGAATAACTAAAGATTGTTTGGAGTCAATGAAAAAGCAGAAGATAGCACAAATGATATAAAAAAAAAGCTGTTCATGGACATCATGGCAGAAAACTACTCTGGTAGGGAAAAATAATTTGACATAAAGTTAAGTAAGGCATACAGAACTCCAATTAGCCACGAGCAAAAAAATTCTACAGCCAAGTGTATCATTCCAAATAAGAGTCCAGAAATTCCACACAAGAATCTTATTTTCTCTTAAAGAATAAAATCTTAAAAGTTGTTAGGGAACAGAAACAAATCACTTATAAAGGAAAGCCCATCAGAATCACATCTAATTTCTCAGCACAAACCCTTAAGTCAAGGAGAGCTTATAGTGAAGTATTTCAAGTTCTAAAGGAAAACAATCTTCAACCCAGATTGATGTACTCCACAAAACTATCTTTCAAAACTGATAGAGAAGTAAGTTACTTCCGTGACAAAGAACATCTGAGGAAATTTATGACCACCAAACCAGCACTCCAAAATGTTCTGAAAGACATTCTAGAAAGAGATAACAAGGATGACAACTCCATGAACCCCAAAGTGGGAATCCACCAGGCAAAGCAAACAAACAGGGAGGAAGAAAGAAAAGAGGGGGAGCCAACAATAGGAAAATAACACGACAAGGGTAAGTCAATACATATGAGCTATAACCATCAATGTTAATGGTCTCAATTCACCAATCAAAAGACACTGGCAGAATGGGTCAAGAAACAAGATCCAGTATATGGTGCCTACAAGAAACACATTTAATTAAAAAAGAAATTCATAGTCAAAGGATGGGAAACAATACTCCATGCGGTAAGAATTCAGAAAAAAGCATCCCAGGGATAGCTATTTTATTTGCAAACAAAGTGAACTTCAAGCCAAGACTGATTAAGAGAGATAAAGAAGGTCACTACGTCCTTGTAAGGGGAACAATCCAAGAGGAAGTGATAGGAATCATATATATATATTTTTTTTTTAAATATATATGCAACAAATACCAGTGCACTAAATTATAAAAAACGTTCCACCTCACATCAGAATACACATTCTTCTCAGTTGCACATGGGGCGTTCTCCAAAACAGACCACACAATAGCACACAGAACATGCTTAAGTAAATGTAGAGGAATCAAAATTATGCCATGCATATTATCAAACCATAGTGCAATGAAACTGGAAATCAATGGCAAAAGAAACCACAAAACTTCATAAACAGGGCTGGGGATATAGCTCAGTGGAATAAGTGCCTGCCTAGCAAGCGCAGGGTCCTGAGTTTGATCCCCAGTACCGCCAAAAAAAAAAAAAAAATTCATAAACATGGAAATTAAATAGCACCCTCCTAAACAACCAATATGTCACAGACAAAATTGAAGAAAAAATTAGATGGTTTCTACAATTAAATGCTAATGACAATACAACATACTGGAATTTATGGGGCACAATGAAAGCTAAGAGGGAAATTCATAGCAGTGAATACCCGTATCAGGAAAACAGAACAAACACAAATGAACAACTTAATGGTGAACCTCAAACATCTAGAAAAAAAGAGCAGGCCAAGTCAAAAGCTTGTACAAGGGTGGAAATTATAAAGATCAGAGCAGAAATTAACACAGTGGAGACAAAAAAATACAAAGAATCAATGAATCAAAGAGTTGGTTCTTTGAAAGAATAATTCAAATCAGCCAACATTACCAAAAAAAAACAAAAAAAAAAAAAACCCACCCAAATCTATGCAATTAGGAATGAAAGGGTAAAATCACAATGGACCCTGCAGAAATCTAGATCATCTATGCCTACTTTGAAAATTTATATTCTAATGAGATGGAAAATGCAGACAAAATGGACAGATTCCCAAATACTTATGAATTAAGAAGATATAAAAATCCTAAATAAACCAATATCAATCAATGAAATCAAAGATGCAATTAAAAACCTACCAACAAAGAAAGCCCTAAGTGATTCACTGCTGAATTCTACAAGAAATTTGGAAAAGACCTAACACCACTACTTCTCAGACTCTTTCATGAAATTAAAAAGGAGCAAAACTCCCATATTCATTCTTGGAAGCAAGCATTACCCTGATACCAAAACTAGAGAAGGACCCAACTAAGGAAGAGAATTATAGGCTGCTCTCCCTAATGAACATAGATGCAAAAATCCTCAATAGATACTGACAAGCTGAATCCAGCAAATCATCAAGAAGATTAAATGCCAATTTTTCTCAAACTCTTTAATGAAATAGAAAGGGAAGCAATTCTCCCCAACTCATTCCTGGAGGCAAGTATACCCTGACACCAAAACCAGAGAAAGATCCAACCAAAAAAGAGAACTATAGGCCAATCTCTAATGAACATAGATGCAACAATTCTCAATAAAATACTAGCTATTAGAATGCAGCAAAACCTCAACAAGATAATACACCATGACAAAGTAGGATTCATCCCAGGAATGCAGGACTGGTTCAATATATGCAAATCAATAAATGTAATACATCATATTAACAAAGCCAAAGACCAGAATCCCATGATCATCTCAATAGACGTGGAAAAAGCTTTTGATAAAGTCCAACACTTATTCATGAGAAAAACCCTACAGAAAATTGGAATAGATAGACTTTACCTCAATCTGATAAAAGCCATCTATGACAAACCAACAGCCAACATCATACTAAATGAACAAAAACTGAAAGCTTTCACTTTAAAATCAGGAACAAGACAAGGATGTCCACTGTCACCCCTCCTATTCAACACAGTTCTGGAAACATTAGCCAGGGCAATTCAACAAGAGAGAGAGCTAAAAGGAATAAGGATAGGAAAGGAAGAAGTGAAATTATCATTATTTACAGATGACATGATATTCTACATGGGAGACCCAAAAAACTCCACCAAAAGACTCCTAGAATTAATAAACAAATTTAGTAGTGTAGCTGGATACAGTCAACACTTAAAAATCAACAACATTCCTACACACAAATAACAAACACACTAAGGGAGAAATTAGGGAAATCGTATCTTTCACAGTAGCATCCAAAAAGCTGAAATACTTAGGAATCAATTTACCAAAAGAAGTAAAAGATTTATTCAATGAAAATTACAGTATCTGAAAAAAGAGATCGAAGAGGATTTCAGAAAATGGAAAGATATTCCTTGCTCATGGATAGGGAAAATCAACATTGTGAAAATGGCCATACTCCCAAAATTGTTACATAGAGTCAATGCAATCCCAATCAAAATACCATTAGTGTATCTCACAGGTCTAGAGAAAACATTCCTAAAATTAATCTGGAACCAGAACAGACCCAGAGTAGCAAAAGCAATCCTGGGCAACAAAGGCAAGGCAGGAGATATCACAATCCCTGACTTGAAATTATACTATAAAGCTACTGTGATAAAATCAGCATGGTACTGACAAAAAAAACCAGACCTGACAATCAATGGAACAGACTAGAAGATGTAGCCACAACCACAAACACACTCAGCCACCTAATCTTTGACACAAAGGGGCCAAACATGTTCACTGGAAGAAAGATAGCCTCTTTATTAAATGGTGCTGGAAAAACTGGCTCTATACATAATGAAGACTAAAACTAGATCCATGTCTATCACCATGCACCAAACTAAAGTCAAAATGACTTAAAGATCTAAATACTAAAACAGAAACACTAAATCTACTGGAAGAGAAAGTAGGTAGAAATCTTGAAGACATAAGAGTAGGCAGAGTTCATGAACAAAAACCAAATAGCATGGGAAATACTTCAAAGAAATGACTGGGATCTCATCTTATTGAAAAGTTTTTGCACATCAAAAGAAATCACCAATAGGGTAAAAAGAAAACCAACAAATTAGGGTAAAAAGAAAACCAACAAATTGGGAAAAAATTTTAGCCAACTGTCCCTCAGACAAAAAGCTTCTATCTAGAACATACAAAGAATTTTAAAAAGTCAGGCCCCCAAAATTCAAAGACCTAATCCAAAAATGGGCATCTGAGATGAATTCATACACTTCTCAGATAAAGAAATACAAACAGCAAAAAAAATAGGAAAAAATGTTCAGTATCACTGGTCATTCGAGAGATGACCAGTGATAAATTAAAACAACAGAGATTCCATCTCACCCCAAAAAGAACGGCTATCATCAAGAAATCAACCAATAACAAATGCTGGAGGGGCTATGGGGAAAAAGGAACCCTCCTTCTCCACTATTGGTGGGAGTGTAGACTGGTTGCAACCACTGTGGAACCAGTCCGGAGATTCCTCAGTAAACTAGGATTAGAGGTCCCATTCAAGTGAGCTATTTCCCTCTTGGATATTTTTCCAGAACTGAAAACATACCACAGCAATATATGTGCACCCATGTTTATAGCAGCACAATTTGTAATAGCTAAATCTTGGAAACAATCTAAATGTCCATCAACTGAGAAATGGATAAAAAAGGATGCAATATTTTTATACAATGGGGTATTACTCAGCTATAAAGAAAGATAAACCAGAGGCATTTATAGGTAAATGGATGCAACTAGAGACCATACTTGTAGTGGATTGATAACTGGTGGTCAACTTATAACCTCCAGCTGAACTGAGTAAGCATGGTGTTGTGTGTAAGAGGCCCACCTAGGAACTGTTGCCAGCGGCATAAGAAGCGCACCTGGAGAAGAAGAAAGGCTTTTGGGAATTAATGAGGCTGCTGGGAGTGAAGAAAGGCTGTTGGAGCTGGTGGAAGCTGTTGGTTATTTTAGAGAAGCGCATCATACTGGCTTTCCTGATGAACTTGGCTGTTTTTATCCTCCGAGGAGCTCGAGACCTCGTGGGCACTGAGAACAGCTTCAGTTCACTTTGAAGGAGCTCTGGTCCTCACTTTAAGCATCGCTTCCTGACTCCAGAGGGGAAGATGGTGCACTCCTGGTCTCCAGGAGAAGCTTGCTGCATGAGTTTCCCTGGTGGGAACTCGGCCATCTTGATCATCGGAGGAGCTTGGGACTCACTGTTGCTGAGGATGGCTGTGGTACCTTTCAGGGGAGCTCTGGTTCTTCTGAGCATTGCTTCTGGGCTCCAGTGCAGATCCCTCAACCTGCTAGCACAGATCTTTCTTCCTGCTGGCACAGACTTTTTAGATTCCACCACTGACCTTTGGGCCTTCCCAGCACAGATCTGTGAGATAGGCCTGCATGGAATGCTGTTGTGGGTGGGCTCTGAGCCCGCAGGTGGATTTGTGGGAGGCATTGTTATGAGCTCTAGGTCTTCAGCTGGACTCATGTAGGACATTGTTGCAGGATCCAAGCCCTCAGCTAGATTCCTTGGTCTTAGTGTGTGGGCAGATTTCCTGCACTCTTTTGTGTATCATTCTGTGGGTGATTATTATAAATAATCACATAAAGCATGTATCCTGTATTACTGTTTCCCCTTGCAAAATATCCCCCAAACCAACACAAAACTCATAAGTGAATTAGACTCACATGTAAACATTGTATTGCTTCCCTAGTATGAGAACCTGAAAGAGTAAATAAAATTGGCAATGTACATTTGTGAAAGGGAAAGAAACTGCTCAAATAGGAAAGAACAACTTGGATGAAGGAAAAGAGAAAAAAAAAAGGGAAAAAAATATGTGTGTGTGTATATATATATACACACAATATATAACTAGGATAGTTGTATTACTAATTTCTGTCAGTTTATTGAAAGAAACAGTTAATGTGTAATTTTTGATCAACCTTACATGTCTATATCTGGTTATCTGAGTAACCAGTTTGAAGATAACAATATGTAATATAATAATCATTGTTAATTTCCTATCACCTTGTTTTGAAATTCTGTATCAGTTTGTTTTATGTTGTTTCATGTCTTTTTTTAATTGTTTTTGTTCTTTTCTCTTTAAAATAATAAAAAAAGATTATACACCATGACCAAGTGGGATCCATCCCAGGGATGCAGGGATGGTTCAACATATGTAAATCAGTAAGTGTAATACCCCATATGAACAGAGCCAAGGACATAAGTCATATGATCACCTCGATACATACAGAAAAGCTTTTGACAAAGTCCAGCACTCATTCATGGTAAAACCTTACAGAAAACTGAAATAGATGGTCTTTATGTTTATCTGATAAAAGCCATCTATCACAAACCAACAGCCAGCATCATACTAAGTGGACAAAAACTGAAAGCTTTCTCTCTAAAACCAGGAACAAGACAAGGATATCCACTGTCTCCACTCTTACTCAACACAGTCTTGGAAACTTTAGCCAGAGCAATTAGACAAGAGAAATAAATAAATGAAATCATGATACAAAAGGAAGAAGTTAAATTATCATTATTTGTAGATGACATGATACTCTACATAGAAGACCTCAAAAGCTCCACTAAAAAAACTGCTAGATTTAATAAACAAATTCAGTAGCATAGCTAGATATAAAAATCAACATTCAAAAATCAATAGCCTTCTTGTACATGAATAACAAACTCACTGAGAGAAAAGTTAGGAAACAGTACCTTTCACAATAGCATCCAAAAAAAAAAAAAAAAAAGAAATACCTAGGAATCACTCTAATGAAAGATGTAAAAGACTTCTACATTTAAAACAATAGTACTCTGAAAAAGGAGATTAAAGAAGATATCAGAAAATGGAAAGATATCCCTTGATCTTAGTTAAGAACAACCTACCCAATGACCATACTTCCAAAACTGTTATATAGATTTAATGTAATTCCAATCAAAATTCTGATAGCATATCTCATAGAATTAGAAAAAGCAATCCTAAAATTTGGAACCATAAGAGACCTAGAATAGCAAAGGCAATTCTGGGCAACAAAGGCAAGGCAGGGGCATCACATTCCCTGACTTGAAATTATACTATAAAGCTATGGTGATAAAAACAGCGTAATAATGGCAAAAAAAACAGGCCTGAAGATCAATGGAACAGATTAGAAGATGCAGATGCACTCCAGACATACTCAGCCACCTTATCTTTGACAAAGGTACCAAACACATTCATTGGAAGATAGCCTGTTTAATAAATGGTGCTTGAAAAACTGGCTTTGCACATTGCTGAAAATTAAAATTGAACCCATGTCTTTCACCATGTGCTAAACTAAATTTGAAATGGATCAAAGATCTAAATATTAAAACAGAAACAATAAATCTGTTGGAAGATAAAATAGGTAAAACTCTTAAAGACACTAGTGTAAGCAAAGATTTTATGAATAAAACCCTGATCACACAGGCACTACCACAAAGAATCAACAACTAGGACCTCCTTTTATTAAAAAGCTTTGCACCACAAGAGAAACCACCAACAAAGTGAAGACATAACCAACAATGTGCAGAAAAAATTTTTCCAGCTGCTCCTCAGACAAAGGGTTACTATCGAGAATATATCAAGAATTCAATTTGGAGTGAGGTCCCTGGGAGCAGCCCTGGTCCCAGCAAAGGGACAGAGCAAGGGCTATGTAGGAGATAGACTTATGAATCAGAAGGTGAGATGGAAAGAGCCAGGTTTTACTTTCTAATATTTGGGGGAATGTTTCTGATTGAGCAGTGGCTTTGGTAGGGTTGTGTACTATACTTCAGAAAAACAAATGGCACAAACTATGGGTCCTAGGATGGACCAACAGATCCGGGTCACTGCCGCTGTCCAATTGAGACCGATGGGCCACCTCCCCCATCTCATGGCCCCAAGCCATAGGACTGCTGAAAACCACTGAATGTATAGCCCAGGTTGGAGTGTGGAGTAGCCCCTGAGCGAGAGAGAGGGCTTCTCCTTTTGCTTGGTGCTGTGGTGAGTGGGAAAGATGAAACTGAGGGACTGCCACCCCACGTAGACCTGTATTCCTTGGGGTGGAGGGCCGAGGAGGGCCTGCCCCCCTCTCCAACCCAGCCATGGCCCCTCTTCCTTCCTTGCCCTTATTCGTTTTGCCTGTAAGTCTAGTTCACCTTTGCCCTCAATATGTAACCAAAGGAAAACTAAAAAAAAAAAAAAAAAACTTAAAAAAACTAGACCTCCTAAATTTAAAAACCCAATCAAAAAATGGGCATCTAGATGAATACACACACATCTCAGATAAAGAAATACAAACAGCAAAAAATATAGGAAAAAATGTCAGTATCACTGGTCATTTGAGAGATGACTGGTGATAAGTTAAAACAACACTGAGATTCCATCTCACCCCACAAAGAATGGCTATCATCAAGAAATCAACCAATAACAAATGCTAGAGGGGCTGTGGGAGAAAAGGAACCCTTCTCCACTGTTGGTGGGAGTGTAGACTGGTTGCAACCTCTGTGGAAATCAGTGTGGAGATTCCCCAAACGGTAGGGTTGGAGGTCCCATTCCATCCAGCTATTCCCCTTCTACCTTCCCAGAAGAATTAAAAATATCATACCACAACGATATATGTGCACCCACGTTTATAGCAGCACAATTCGTAATAGCTAAATCTTGGAAACAACCCAAATGCCCATCAACTGAGGAATGGATAAAAAAGATGTGGTCTTTTTATGTAATGGAGTAGTACACTCAGCCATAAAGAAGAATAAACTGGAGACTTTTTTTTTTTATCTTTTTGAAACAGGGTCTCACTATGCAGTTCAGGCTGGCCTTTTAACTCACTTATGTAGCCCAGTCTGGCCTTGAACTTGCAATGATGCCCATGCCTCAGCCTCCCAGTGCTGGCATTACAGGCGTGCACCACCACACCTGGCCTGGACACTTTTATAGATAAATGGATCCAACTCCAGACCATACTCATGAGTGAAATAAACCAGACCCACATGTGTAAACATTGTGTTGCCTCCCTAGTGAGAAGCTGAAAGAGTAAGTAAGATCCAAGATGTACAACAGCTATTGTAAAATGGGAAGAAACTTCAAAAGGAAAGAAAAACTAGTATGGGGGATGGAGAAAAAAAGGATAGGAAAAGAAAAAAGAAAAAAAATATATATAGTATATGAAATAATCTCTGTGGCATCATTCCTAGTCTAGCTTACCATACTTTGTCCTTACATGAAAACTCTTCCATCTAGCCTGCACTTCCTGGAAGGTCAGAGTGTGCAGTGCTTTTGAAACCCCCTGTAGCCATCCCGCCACAGGCCCATCTCCCTGTCCCTGTCCCCTGCAGGCAAGATTTATGCTGACAAAGACAGGAAACCCGGGCCCAATGGATAGCTGAACAGGCTGAAGCAAGCAGGAAATGGTACTTGAGCTTTCTCTTTCTCTGACCAGGGTGCTTCCTTCAGCAGGGTAGCTTGGGGTGGGGGTGCCTCAAGATAAGTTTCAACCCTAGCATTTTCCTTTAGTTGTCCAGAGAAAAGTGAAACCGTAATTTTTAAATCTAACATACAGCCAAAGGTGAGAGACACTATCACAGACCATAGGTATTTTGAAAAACTTCGCTGAGTTCATTAATTCATGGGTTCCCTGAATAATGTAGACAGAACGACCCGGACGTTGTGATTTGGGAGACAGCGGAAGGGGGCGGAAGGGAAGCCTGCTTACCTCTCCTGGGAACACCAGACCCGGCTGCCCTTGGCGGCGCTCCACTCAGCGTTGCATGGGGGAAACTTCTGCTTCTCTCGCTGGGCCTGTTCATTAACCTCTAAGCCCTTGGCCATCAAGGCTTCAACACGGGTCAGCTCTGGGGTGGGCAGCCCATCCTCTCCGTAGAACCGTCCTATCACCCTTCCTGTGCAGACAGGAGGCTGGGGTCAGAGTAACAGTGGCAGTGAGGTATGAATAGACGCTGGGCTCTGTAAGCACTTGGAGTGAGGCTCAAACTCTCACAGGTTTGGACTTCAAGGCTCCCCCAGCAGCCTGCTGTGTGCCCACTTCCTCAGAACTTGCATGGGGGAGATTTTCAGGTGTGGGAAGCTGTAGATGGAATGTAGGACCTCGCGTATACCAGTAAAGCACTCAAGCACTGAGCTGCACCACAGCCCTAGGGGAACTTCAGGGCCTTCTATCCCAGCCACTCATCTTAAATGACTCCAGATGAAAGCATCCCATGCTAGCCGCAGAGCCCTTCATACAGCAATGCTCACATCTTCCTTACCTCTCATGGCTGGTTCACGGAGGGTGGAGCCGCGTGCATGGTCTTATCAGCGCTCTGCGGTGCATGGGCATATGTGAATAAATGATGAACAAATGGCTTATTGGCGCATGGTTTCTGTGGCATGTTTCTTCCCAATGTCAAATTGTTTTGCCTTACGTAAGTGTAAACAAGTCACTTCTCGAGCTCTCACTCAGTATCAGGCACTATGCTAGGACTTCCCCAACATTTATAGCCCTCACAGCAAACCCACCAGAGAGAATTAACTGTTCTCAAATTTGTAGAAGAGAGAGTGGGAGACTGAGTGCCTGGGGAAGCCTACGAAGCCAGTAAGGGGTCTGGCTCTGTTAGGGTCAGATCTAAGACAGCCCCCAAATCGCATGTGCTCAGAGGCACAGCTGCGGGGGAGGCGGTCACGGGTCCTGGTGCTCACCTGGTGGCTTCCTCCACTGGTGCTGCTGCGAGGCAGGACCTGGTTGGAAGAGGCAGGCCACCGGGCAGGACCTGGAGGTATCTGTGTGTCTCCTTCTCCTGCTCCTCCCTCCCTCTCTGCTTTCGGCCACCATGCTGTGAGCAGCCTTCCTGTGCCAGCCCCCGCCTCCAGGACTTTCTGCCTTGGAGCCTGCGGACCACAAACTGAAAACACGAGCGAAAAAGTGACCCTCTGCTCCTTTACGCTGCGGGTGTTAGGTGTCCTGTCTCTCTTCTGGCCCAGTCATTTGGTTTTATACACACAAGTGGAAACCTTTTTTCATTTAAAATGCCTGTTAATGAGCCAGGCATGGTGGCGCACGGCTGTAATCCCAGCACTCGGGAGGCTGAGGCAGGAGGTGTGTTGCGAGTCGGAGACCAGCCTGGGCTACAAAGTGAGCTCAAGGTCAGCCTGAACTGCACAGGGAAACCCTGTCTCCAAAAAATAAAAATATAAATAAATAAATAAATAAATAAATAAATAAAATGCCTGTTTTCTTAAAAGTCTAACCTGTGGAGGTAGCGGAGGCAGTGACCAAGTGGTCCACTGCCTGTGGGCCAGCAGCAGAGAAGGGTCAGTTTTCCTGGTGCAGGGACCTAGTGTGTCTTAAGTCCTGCAGGGCCAGTGGCCTTCTCAGGCAGCACCTGTCATAGGGCAATGGAAGTAACAGAAAGCCCTCTGGGAGGCTGGGTCAAGGAGAGCTGTTACGGCTTGTGTCTAGATGTCCTCCCAAAGCCTCCTGCGGTCACAGGGGGCGTTTTTCAGAAATGGCTGGATCTAGAGTGTGTGACGCTGGAAGTGATTCTTGGTGGAGTGCTGGGATTTCAGCGCTACACGTACGCAGCAAGCCCATGAATCAATCCCTGTTCTCAAGCCCCTTCCCTGCCTTTCCCAAGTCTGTCCATCACTTCTGTCCTCTGTGATCTGCATGAGCCCTGGCTCTCTGACTCTCTCACACTCAAATATACACCCTCCTTGGTTCCCGCCTACCCACTAGGACCTGTCAGTGCTGGCTCCAAAGCATATCCCAACCCTGTCCACCCCTCCACTTCCACTGTGATCATCCTAATCTACAACAGGGTATATGGCACAAGCCTCCCCACCAGTCTGTTTCAGGTAGCTCTTCCTGTAGTTCTCTCTCCACAAAGCAACTGGGTGCTCTTTTTATTATTATTATCATTATTATTATTATTAATTTTCTTCTCTTTTTTTGGTGGTGCTGGAGACCAAGCCCAGGCCCTTGTGCATGCAAGGCAAGAGCTCTACCACTGAGCCACATTCCTAGCCCCTGGGTGCTCTTTAAAACATGAGTCATATGTCATTTCTATGCATGATCAAAATCAAGCTGGCCCTGAGCTCACTCTGTAGCCAGGCTGGCCTCCAACTCCCAGGGATCCTCCTGCCTCAGCCTCCCGAGGGCTGGGACTCCAGGCGGGCGCCCCCACGCCCGGCTCCCTAATAGCTTCTTCTTGTTTTCCCCCCCAATAGCTTCTTAAAGCACATGGATAAAATAACAATCTTGCGTGGGGGGCTTGAAACAGAGTCATGCTATGTAGCCCTGGCAGGCCTTGAGCTCTCTGTGTAGCCAGGCCGGCTAGAACTTGTGGGGACCCTCCCGCCTCAGTCCTGAGTGCAGGGACTACGAGGGCGCACTACCATGCCCCATTTTTTTTTTTGGTAGAATATAAACTTCTTATCCGAGCCTCTGAGGCCTACAACCATTTGATCTGTGGTGCTGAGGACTGAACCCAGGACATGTTAGACAAGCACTCCAGCACTGAGCTACATCCCTAGCCCTCTTTTACTCTGAGACATCTCACTAAGTTGCTCAGGCTGGCTTCAAACTTGCCATCCTCCTGCCTCAGCCGGGTTACAGGCATGGGCCATGGTGCTCTGCTGTACCACTTGACTTGTCTGCTTCTTCCTAAGCTACTTCCTCTCCCATTTGCAGTCAGCCCCAGCACGTTCCTCTCTATCCCGACCAAGCTTCATGGCTCCTCGCCTTAGGCACTACTCCTCCCTCTGCCCGGAATTCTCTTCCCAAGTTACACCACTGACTGATTTGGAGCCCTCTCTGGAGTTGTTCTCTGTGCTTGTTTATAATATGACTCTCCCCACCAGGAAGGGCCCGCACTCAAAACACCTTCTACAGAGCAGTTAGTGCCACTCGTTACATGAATAAATGAAGCGACCAGAAGCATCCCAGGCCCTCAGTTGTTGGGTTGGCTGGCAAAGAACTTTCCGTTACAGAAGGGCTCTATATTATACAATGATGACTCTGTCCTGATGAGTTTTAGACATGAGACCGTCAGGAGAGCAGAAGAGGGTACAGAGAAGGGGGCGCTGCACACTGAGAACAGTGGTTACTAGTTGAATCTCGAAAGCCAGTTCTGTATGCAGAGCACAGCAGTCACCTCACCTTCCCTGGAGGCCCAGTTGTGTGGCTGCCACCAGGACGTCCTCACCACCTTCACTTCAGTCTATGTCTTAACAGTACACCTTCATCCCCTCACCTGGTCCCCATCCTGCAGAGTGGGCAGGAACTGCACGGTCCTCCCTATGGCCCCCACGAGGCGCAGAGCCATAGTTACCACATACAGACATTCACATCCACCCTGAATTTAACTGAAGCCCCCCTCAGGCATTTCCGGCCATCTGCCCCTCCGCACACGCCTCAGACGCTGCTCTAACGTCACTCGCTCACTTGTCCTGTCACCTCAGGGACGCTGCCAGCTGCCTCCCAGAGCTCAGGACAGAGCGGCCTGGAATCTTGTTGTTCGTTCTCATCATTTCATGCTGCGTTTTCTTTGTTAACCCAGCAATGTTCCAACTGGTGTTTGGCAACCTCATGGGAAACGGGAAGAACCAGGCCTTCTAACGTGCAGACAGCCAGCTGGTCAGAGGTCAGCTCCCCTACAGCAGATATGGCTGTGGTCTCAGGAACAGTGTGTGGCAGATGAAGAAGTGTGTGCCACAGGTTAGGACAACAGAGGCCAGTGATGAGGAGGTGGGGATTGGAATTGGAAAGGCACAGGTTTAGATTTTACGAAAAAGGCCCTGGCCAGTTGGACGAGGAGGGAACAGAGGAATGAATAAAAGTGCTACTGGTCTTAGAAAAGGCTACCCAAACATGCATGACAGAAGCAGATGATCAGAGGCACCAGAAACAGGAAAACAAGCTGGGTGTGGGGGGCATATGCTTATAATACCACTTGGAAGGCTGAGGCGTGAGGATCACCATGTTTGAGTTCAGCCTGGGCTACACAGTGAGTTCAAGCCCAGCTTGAACTTCATAGTGAGACCCTATTTCAAAAAACCAAAATAAGAAGAGAGGGAGACAGACAGACAGACAGACAGACAGACAAGAAAGAAAGAAAGAAAGAAAGAAAGAAAAGAAAAGAAAAGAAAGAAAGCCAGCCCAGCATGGTGGTGCACACATGTAATTACAGCACTCTAGAGGCAGAGGCAGGAGGATAACCATGAGTTCAAGACTAGCTTGGGGCTGGGGATATAGCTCAGTGGAATAAGCGATTGCCTAGCAAGCACAGGGTCCTGAGTTCGATCCCCAGTACCACAAAAAAAAAAAAAAAAGACTTTCAAGACTAGCTTGGGCTATAATAGAGAGTTCAAGGGCACCCTAGAATATATAGCAATATACTACCTCAAAAAATAAATATATTGGGCTGGGTACCCGTACTCAGAGATAGAGGTAGAAGGACTGCTGCAAATTTGAGGGCAGCCTGGGATACATCGTAAGATTTTTGTTTTTTTCTTTCTTTTGGAGACAGGGCCTCACTATGCAGTTCAGGCTGGCCTTGAGCTAACTTTGTAGCCCAGGCTGGTCTTGAACTTGCAACAATCCTTCTGCCTCAGTCTCCTGGGTACTGGGATTACAGGTGTGCACCACCATACCCAGCGGATACACAGTTAAGTTTAAGGCCAGCCTAAACTACACAGCAAGACCCTGTCTCCAAAAATAATATATTTATATTTATATGAATAAAATAAAAGGGAGTTATCAAAACTATGCATCAATTTAGGCTTCAAACCTTCCTGGCTGTATGCTGAAGCCAGATGCATCGAACGCACTAAAATAAGGCAGCTACCCTCTTGGGGCTCGCTGCTCAGGGATGGTGCAGGCCACTACTGGCTTTAGGCAAGTGAGGCCAAAGCAAAGGGCTTAGCAACTCTCTCCCAAGATTGAGAGTGAGGTAAACAGGCAGCCCATCCATTTCCTTCTGGGGCTCACTGACAGAAGTTAAACTGAAAATTCCAGGGCTAATTTTCAGACTGTTTTTTGGCAGGGGAAAGGGGGGCAGATGGAGTTTGTGGCCCTGGGGATCAAACTGAGGGGCTCACACATGCGAGGCAAGCACTCCTCCACCCTATTTTTCAGATTTTAACCTTGAGGGCAAGCCCTAAAGGATCCTGGCCCCTTGGACACAGTTGCAAGACAACCAAATGGAACCTATGGAAATGGCCTGTGGAACACCTACCAACAAATACATAGTTCTTCTCGTAAAATGACAGCCAGTTTCGAAGGGCCAGCAGCTCAGAGAGGGACAAATCAGCTGTCTCATCCACCAGGCCTGCTTCAGAGTAGTCTCCGGTCACAAATGCTCTCGATGCATCTCGGCCTGCGGGAGAAAAGCTCACAACAGGTTCAGTTGTACCAACCCAAGAATTTGTTTTCTAGCTTGGCATGGTGGCCCATGCCTATAATGCTAGCTACTCAGGAGGCTGAAGCAGGAAGACCACAAGTTGGAGGCCAGCCTGGGAAACATAGCAAGACTGTCTCTCAAAGTGAAAAAATAAAAAGGCTTGGGGATGTAGTTCTAGCGTGAAGAGTACAGCGCTGTGCAAAGTCTGGGTATGGTGGCCTATACTTATAATACTACTTGGAAGGCTGAGGCATGAGGATCACCACATTCAAGCTCAGCCTGGGCTACATAGTGAGTTCAAGCCCAGCTTGAACTTCATAGTGAGACCCTGTCTCAAAAAACCAGAGATTCGATTCCCAGAATCACACACAAAAACTTTCTACTTTCTGAAAAACATCTCCTGACAACCTTAGCCCCAGAGAAATGTAATCTCCCCTCCTGTGGGACAGATGCTCCTGGGCCTGGAACACACAGCTCTGGTGCTCGTCATCTTCTTTCAGCAACACTTAGTATAGCCGCCCACGTCCCCTGGCTGCCGTGACCTACCTCCTCGCTTCTTCCTCCTTCTCCAGCTCCTCACTGCTCACCAGCCTCAGGGACCAGTTACTGTCCACAAACGCTCCACAGACTTATCTGCTCTTGAGGTTTCAAATCCCACCTTTGTGCCGAAGATCAGCAAAGCTTTGTTAGCTCAGACTTCTCCCGAGCGACTTTTCCCGAGCGCCACCCATCCACATCCCCCAGCTCTCACAGACATCCTAAGTTCAAATTGTCCACGATGAGAAACGGTCATCAGCAATTCTGCCCCAAGAAGCCTGCAGCGTCCCTGTCTGTAAATGCCAAGCAGTTGCTCAGTCCAGGAGCGCAGTCCTCGACCCCTTTGTCCCTCACATTTAATCAGAGCCCAACTTCTGTGCTTTCTTCCCGATGAGTTCCTATGTCTGTCCGCCTGTCTCTACCAACCACCAAGCACGTGCAAGCTGCCACGGTCCAACCTGGTCTGCCACAGCAGAACCCTAGCGGGTCTCCCGATGCCCTGCGAAGGAGGGGTCTTAAGTGTTCGATGGAGAATATACTGGTGGGGCAAAAATGAAAGTGAAGCGGATCATTGTGAGTTCGAGACCAGTCTGGGCTACAAAGTGAGCTCAAGGCCAGCCTGCACTGCACAGCGAGACCCTGTCTCAAAAAGACACCCCCCCAAAAACAAAGGACCCTTCCTTTTTTGCACTGTGGGGATCAAATTCAGGGCTTTGCACACGGAGGCCAAGCACTCTCAAACTGAGCTACATCCCCAGACCTGGACTGTTATTTTCATCATAAGTTCATCTGGGCATGCCTTTGCCAAAGAACCCTCAGTGGCTTTTCTTTGCTTTCTGGCAATACCCTAATTCCTTCACCTGTCGGGCACTGCTTTGTACCAACTGCCACTCACCTTGTCTGGACACACCCTTCATTGATCACTGGGCTCTTTCTCTCCTCTCCCACTAGTTTAGGGGCATCTGGTAAAACTGGTACTTTTTCCTGACACATCACAAAAATCATTCCTTAATTATAATTAATGGTATCTACTTAGTGTCAATACTTAGTGTGTGTGGTACCTATTTAATGTCTTTTCTACTAGTCTTTTTTATTTATTTGTTTATTTTGTGTTTGTTTTGTTTTGAGACAGGGTTTCACTTATGTAGTTCAAGCTGACATGAAATCACTATGTAGCCCAGGCTGGCCTCATACTTATGGAAGTCCTCCTGCCTCAGCTTCCCAACTGCTGGGATTACAGGTTTGTACCACCATACCCTGGCTAGTCTTTTTTTTTTTTTTTTGGACTAGTCTTTTCTAAAAAAATAATTTGGGGGGCAGTACTAGGGATCAAACCCAGGAGCACTCTACTGTTGAGCTATATCCCCAGTCCTTTTTTTTTTACTTTGAGAGAAGATCTCTCACCAAGTTGCTCAGGCTGGGTTCAGATTTAAGACCCTCCTATCTTAGCTCCCTTATTAGCTAGGATTACAAGAATAAGCCACAGTACTTGGCCAGTTTGTTAATTTTTATTGGGAAAAATTACATCAAATTCATTTCATATTGATTCCCTAGTGTCTGGTACAGTGCCTAATCTTTAATAAATTCCCAGTAAGTACTCACTGAATGAAATCCATACATTTATAACCAACTGATTTTCTTTTTTTTGGAGACAGGGTCTCACTATGCAGTTCAGACTGGCCTTGAGTTCACTTGTAGACCAGGCTGGTCTCAAACTTGCAACAATCCTCCTGCCTCAGCCTCCTGAGTGCTGGGATTACAGGCGTGCACCACCACACCCAGCCCATAGCCAACTGGTTTTTAAGAAGGGGGCCAAGGCAAGTCAATAAGAGAAATTTTATTTAGCAAATGATGCTGAGACAATGGAAGAGCCACATTCAAAGGAATAAAATTGGACCCCATCTCATACCATATATAAAATTAACTCAATATACATATAAGACCTAATATATCAGCTAAAACTATGAAACTCTTAAAAGAAAACAGGTATACCCAGATGTGGTGGCACATGCCTGTAATCCCAGCACTTGGGAGGCTGAGGAAGGAGCACTGCCTTGAGTTTGAGGCCTACATAGTGAGATCAAAATCAGCCTGAACTACATAGTGAGACCGTATCTCAAAAAAAAGAAAGCAAAGAAAATAGGTATAAATCTTTGTGATTTTGGTTGGACAATGTCCAAAAGCACAAACAACCAAGGGAAAAAACAAGATAAACTGTACTTGATCAAAATGTAAAACTTCTGCCCATCAAAGAACATGACTAAGATACCAGGTATAGTGGTATATACCTGTAACCCCAACAGTCAGGAGGCTCAGGCAGGAGGATCTTTGCTAGTGTGAGGCCAGTCTGCCATATATAGTGACTTCAAGGCCAACCTGGACTACATAGCAAGATCCTGTCACAAAAAGAAAGTCAAAATATTAATAGACATTTCTGCAAAGAAAATATGCAAGTACTCAACAAGCTCATGAAAAGATGCTCAACATCACTAGACAATAATAAAATACAAACAATCAATGCCACAGTGAAATATGACTCCAGCCCTACTAAAATAAAACAAGAAATTAAAAACTTTTGGTGAGGATGTATATGGAGGAATTAAAACTCTAATATATTCCTGGTGGGAACATACAATGGTACAGCCACGTTAGAAGGCAGTTTGGCAGTTTACCAAAAAGCTTAACCCACAGTTACCATACGACCCAGCAACTCCACTTCTAGGTATATACCCAGGAGAACTAAAAAACATATATTCACAAAAAAAAACCTATACACACTTATAGCAGCATTATCCATAATAAGCAAAAGCAGAACTAACCCCAAAGTCCATTAACTGAAATACAGATAAAATGTGGTATACCTATACAATGGACTAGAAATAGGCCATAAGAGGGAAAGTGCTGGGCATGGCAACTCATGCCAGTAATCACAGCACCTGAGAAACTGGGGAAGGAAGACAGGAAGTTCAGGGCCAGCCGGGCCTACGCAGTGAGATGCTGTCTTAGAAAAGAGAGGAATGAGGGGCTGGGGGTATAGCTCAGTGGCATAGGCGCTTGCCTGGCAAGTGCAAGGTCCTGAGTTCGATCCCGGTGCTGGAAAAAAAAAAAAAGAAACAGTTAATTTGGGGGCTGGAGATATAGCTCAGTGGAATAAGTGCCTGCCTAGCAAGCGCAGCATCCTGAGTTCGATCCCCAGTACCGCCAAAAATAAAAAATAAAAATAAAAAATAAAATCAAAATAAAATCAAAAAAAAAAAAAAGAAAAGAGAGGAATGAAATACTGCTACTCTATGGATGAACACTGAAAGGTTATGGAAGAAAAAGAAACTCCAGAGGAAAAAAAGGCTACATATGTTATGCTATTTACATGAAATGCCCAGAATCAGCAAATGTCTAGAAGCAGAAAGTAGACAGGATTTGCCAGGGCCTGGGGCTGCTATTACATATGGAGTCTCTTTTTGAGGTGATAATATTCTGGAATTAGACAGTCATGGTGTTTATGAAAGTTTCGAATTACATTTTTATACTTTTATTTTTTTGTCTTTTTGAGACAGGGTCTCACTATGCAGTTCAGGCCAGCCTTGAGCTCACTTTGTAGCCCAGGTCTCGAACTTGCAATGATCCTCCTGCCTCAGCCTCCCGAGTGCTGGGATTATACGCGTGCGCCACCCAGCTGATTGTTTTTTAAACCCACCAAATTGTACACTTTAAAAGGGCAGATTAGCAGGGCATGATGGCACACGCCTGTAAATCCAGCACCCAGGAGACTGAGGCATGAGGACTGCTTTTAAGGCCATCCTGAAGTACTTAAGACCCTGTCTCCAAAAAAAATCATTTTCTGTACATTGTTTTTCAATAAAAGTAGCTGGGCATCATAGCACTCTCTTGTAATCCTGGCTACTTCAGAGGGTGAGTCAGGAGGATTGCAAGTTCATAGCCAATTTACTGAGATCTTGTCTCAAAATTTAAAAAGTATTTAAACCCTGGACACATACATTATACATCTGTGAGGTCACAGTTCAAAGTTCCTGGCCTCAGTTATTTGCAGGTTTTCCCTTAGAAATAACTAACAATTGTGTGTGGAAGCCCCAGCAATTTTGTGGAAACTGCAAATATCCTCAGCCATTGTATTTTGGTGGGAGGTTTGCAAGTAGCCAATCGCAGAGAGTTATTCAGTCTCCTTGCTACCAATGGCCACCACCCTATAACCCATCTCCACCCCTGCACTCCCGAATCATAACAGGTTCTGTGCCATGTAGCTATCTGGAGTGTTCTCCTTTCGTTCTTCTTAATGCCTGATTCCACAGGTGCTGCCAAAATGCCCTGTGCCTGTATTAATATAGGCTGTATTAATATAGTATTAAATTACATAACTCTTTTGGTTACTTTTCTTTCATTGCTGAGACAAAATACCCAACACCCAAAATGAAGGAAGGAAAGGTTTATTTAGCTTACAGTTTGTGGAGGTTTCAGTCCATATTTGGCTGGTTCTGAGGCAGAGTGGCACATGGCAGAGGGCAAACTGTTCAGGACAGCAGAGCACAGCAAAACCAACCAGCAAAAGGGAGGAATGGCTGCAAGCAGCCTCCTTTTCTCTCCTACATTGTAAACAGCCTGCCCCCACCCAGGGGGCGTGTAGCTCTCACATAGTCTCCATACCCTCCTCTTCCACAGGCTCAGGATGTATACAAAGTAAGCACCCTGGCTTCCTGCTGAATCACATAGTTAACCTTTTAAACCTCCCAAATTTACACAATAAACAACATCCCAGAAGGGTAAGGGCATGTCCTTTTCACCCCAAGATCTACAACTGCTGAGTTACTCAACTAAACCTCCAGACTCCCCAAGTAGACACAATGTATCAACCATAACAGTAACTTTGGGAGACATAGGATATTTAGGGTTTAACCTATAAAAATAGGCATTGATAGGCACTTTTCTGATCATATCTGAAACTCGCAGCACAACTTGCAGGTGCTCTAAGTACCTAATACCCCGTGGACTGCGTGGGTCCACTGTGTCTCAACATTACAGCATTGGGGCTGGGGATATAGCTCAGTGGAATAAGGCCTGCCTAGCAAGCGCAGTTCGATCCCCAGTACCGCAAAAAAAAAAAAAAAAAAAAAAATTACAGCATTTGCCCAGCATGCACAAGGGCCTGAGTTCAACCCTAGTACCACACACAAAAAGAAATTTTAAACTTTTTTTTTTTTTTTGCGGTACTGGGGATCGAACTCAGGACCCTGCGCTTGCTAGGCAAGCGCTTATTCCACTGAGCTATATCCCCAGCCCTAAATGAAATTTTAAAATGACTGAATGAGCAAATGAATAAATGAACACACCTGAGACAGTTGTTACTCCTCAGCATCTGGCACAACATAGGGCACATGGGAGTGGCCAAGAAACGGATGTTTAATGAAAATCTGACCCAAGGAAGCTCAACAGACAGGACAGCACACTGTCCATGTCATCCCGTAGATGGAAGATTTTATGCCCACACTTCTGCGTGCATCCACACAGCTGCCCCAGCACTGGCAGGCCAGTGCACCAAAAAATGCCTTCAACTGACAGGTGCAAGACAACCTTGGTTTCAGTCCCTTTCCCTGCTGGACAGTTTAGCTTGGAGGGAAGGAGGTAGGTGGTTTGTATTTAAGCGCTGGAGGAAGCTTTCCAATTCCCCTAAGAAAAAGTAAAGCAGAAAATGCTTATTTATTATCAGTGCAACCTCTAGGACTAGGCTGGTGGTTCTGGTCCTGTCAGTGCTTAGTGGTGAAAGTTTTATGCAAATCACACCTTTCAACATCCTCGGTGTAAAATGGGAACAGTAGAAAAAAATTTAAAATTGCTTGAGGTCTAACATATGTGCTTTAGTCTGTTTTTGTTTTGTTTTGTACTGGGAATCGAACTCAGGACCTTGCACTTGCCAGGCAGGCGCTTGTACCGCTGAACTATATCCCTGCCCTTTGTTGCTGTTTTTTTTGTTTGTTTTGATTTTGAGACAGGGTCTCCCTATGCTGCCCAGGTTGGCTGGGAAATCCTGGTGTCAAGTAATCCTCCTGCGGACAGGCCCCATGTTTCTTCTTAAAGGGCTTATAAAGGTTACTAGATCCTTCTCCCATGCACTAACTTTACAATCTTTTTTTTTTTTTTTTAAGGCACACGAGTGCAGTTGTATTGGGAGTCAGAACAACACAAATCAAACGGATACCTTTTCTAGGAGAAACCTGGGAAGTCAGGAAGGGTATCTTGGGTCGCGACACACAGTGGCGGCTGAAATTAGGGGAACAGTGAGAGTAGGGAGAGCGGCTCATTTCTGAGCCGTGAAGGCCCTCCAGGAAAGTCTGGCGCAAAGCTTCCCCGGGCTCCCGAATCTAGCTAATGGGTAACAAGACACAAGACCTCTTTCTCAGGGTACAAGTCGGAAACAGCCGGCCATGGTCCCACCCAGCCAGAAACCAAAGGACGGTGCAGCGGAGTCGGGCAAGGGAGTAGGGCAAATGTGGCGGTAGGGAAAACGGACGAATAAATGAAAGCGAAAGACGCGCAGGCGGTTACAGACCCGCGCAGGAGGAAAAGACCTGAACACTCTCTCTCTAATACCTGCGAAGCCGCTATAGTGGGCCCCAGGCTCGTAGTGTCTCCGGCCAGAGGACACGTCGTAGACACGGCCGAGCAACGCCAAGTAGAGGCCCGGGTCCCCTGGGCCGCCGCGGTAGCGGGACAGTTCCTCGGGTATGAAAAGGCGAAAACCTGAGGAAGAACCACACCAACCCATCAGTCGTGCTGTTATCACAGCCGCAGCCGCTACGGCCAGGCTCAGCAACAGTCCACGCCAGCCAAGTCTCTGCATTAAGACAACCGCACCCAAGCTACACGTCCAAAGTTGCCGCCTCTCTGCCCATAACTAAGATGGCGGAGGCGCCGACCGTGACGTCACCGACGCGACTCTCAACATCTTTGGCGAAACTCTCCCTCCCATGCTCCGACTGTTTCGCATACTTTTTCAGCATAGCTTGTGAACGTGGAGGAATGCCGAGAAGGCGGAGCAAGTGAAAGACCGTCTCTTACAGTTTATCAGCCCCCAACAAAAATGGCGGCAAGGCAGGCTGCAGGATGACGTAAATATTACGACAGACGCGCTCTTGAAAATCAGGATTCCACCCTTTGCTGCAGTTGTCGTCCTGTAGGTGTCGTAAGCTGGTAGCGTACGCTTGACGGTGCCATTGCGACAGCAGTCCTCTCTTGACCGCCAGGAAACCGGAAGCTGCGCCGGCCGCCGTCATCTCCTCCCTGTCTCCGCCCGTTGGGTGCTGGCGGAGGTTGACAGGTCGAGGCTGGCGAGGCGGCGGCGGCAGCTGCAGAGCCCTGCGGCCCAAACGGAGGACCCATGGGGAACGCTCCGAGTAACAGCAGTGAAGACGAAGCGGCAGCCGCTGGGGCCGAGGGCTGGAGTCCACACCAGGACTGGGCCGCGGACTCGGGCGCGACCCCCGGCTCGGGCCCTGCGGCCCCGGCGCTGCCGCCCGCCGCCGCACTGCTGGAACCCGCTAGGTTGCGAGAGGCAGCGGCTGCGTTGCGGCCCGCACCGCCTTGCGAGTCGCTGGTATCAAGGCACCACGGCGCGCTGTTGCGTTGGCTGGAAGAGCGGCTGGGCCGCGGCGAAGAGTCCGTCACTCTGGAGCAGTTCCGGGAGCTGCTGGAGGCTCGCGGAGCTGGCTGTTCCGGCGAGCAGTTCGAGGAGGTCAGGGCCGACTGGCGGCTGCGGGGGCGGGGACGGGCGGTCGCCCTCAAGGGCGTTGAGAGGTGGGCAGTTTTGGGAAAACCGGGCTTAGGAACCTGTAGGGTCCGCAGCTTCTTAAAATGAAAGCATGGGGCTGCTGGGACCCTTTTGGGGTGCGCCTGACCTGTTCACTCCGGGCGCTTTCTGTCCGTAGCCTTTATTAACAGGTGTGGAAAGCCCAGTCTAGGCTCTCTTTCGTCTGAAGAGTTGAAGAAGCCGAGATGTCTTTCCATGTTATAGTTCAGACATTTGTGGAGTTGAAGCTGGATCGTTACTCTCTGGAGCTTTCCTATCAGACTCTGAAAGTGTTTAATAGAAATGGCATTAAAGGATCAAGGGAGTGAAAGTGAAAGCCGTTCTGTTTTACTAGCCTAGACAGGTTTTTGCAGAGCACTTTCCGAATCCAGTGTGAGCATCAGTAAATGGAAAACCACTCTAGGCTCATCTCAGAGAAAACTGGCGTTCCGATTTTTATTTAAATCTTTATAGGACCTAAAATAGGTCTGGTTCCCTGCGAGTACGGTACTTACACAGGTTTTCTCATACCTGTCCTGGACTCTTCATTTTAGAGTTACGAAAAGACTGACCGAGGGTCACTGAGTGAGTTATTTCAATGGCAAATCTGGACCTGTCACCCAGTTCTCTTGATTTTTTAAAAATTTCCACTACCCCTTTCCCAATCCTCTTTCAGCTTCACAGTGCTGTGCCCAAAAGGGTGTTTAATTGGTGAAAAGGAATCAGCTTCCCCGAATCTTCATTCAGTGAAGGATGAGTACAAAAAGCAGTAAACCAAACTCAGGCATGTTACTACCCATCTGTAATCCAAGCATTCCAGAGGCTGAAGCAGGAGGGTTGCCATGAGTTTCAGGCCAGCCTGGACTACATAGTCAGATCTAGGCCAGCCTGAACTATATAACAAGACCCTGTCTCAAAAAACAAAAACAAACAATAACAGTAACAAAAAACCCAAAGCAATAAACTAACAGACCTTGTCATATGCTTAAAATCTTCTGTTTAACTTTAGAATCTTTTGAAATATTTTTTGAATGTGTTTCAGTGCATGGTGAGAATATTTAGATAATGTAGTTTGTATCCTTTTTATATTTTCCTTTAAAAATGCCTTTAAGTCATCCCAACTCTTAAAAGTATTGATCATGTTAAAAGTTTCTTGTTTTAAAAATTTCAAGAAGACACGTAATTTGATTTAGTACCTGTGTATGTGAGGAGAATATGAAATGGTGGCTGAAAGATCTATGCACATCTGCCCAGGGAGTTGCCCTTCTTAGATTTGTCTAAAAGGCAAACAGAGAGAAATAGTATTTACATTAAGTGTCTGACAGCAACAGAGCTATAGATGGGCTTTATAGAGGTCTCATAATATAAGGCCAAGAAACTCTTGGGACACAGTCCAGAAAAATCACTCAAGGGCTGTGTCATTATTCAGTTGAGCAAATATTTATTGGGTGCTAATCATTTACTGCGTGCTGATCCACCTGGATGACGGAGGACAAGGCAGGCACTTGCTCTCCGTGTACGGTGTGACAGAAGAGACCGTTCAGGAGTGAAAGGTGTGGTGCATGTGACATATGGGAAGACATAAAGAGTAAATAACAGGTCTTTAAATCTCACCTAGGGAGTCAGGCAAAACTTGCCTAAAAACGGTAACATGGGACCTCAGTTTTGAAAAGTGAAAGGAGCAGGAGTTGTATTTTCAGGTAGAGGTAACTGCATCCACAAAAACCCAAAGAATGGAGAATTGGGAAGTCTGGAATAGTGTATTAGGTTAGACAGGACGGCTCCAGGGAGCAGAAAACCCCCTGTATCAGCAGTTTAAGCAAAAACAAAAGCTGGTTTCTTATGTGAAAGTCCAGGAGGCAGTTCAGGGACAGTGTGGCAGTTTCAGTCCTTGGGGACCTGGCATCATCCATCCCCTGTGCTCTGCCTCCACAGGCACCTTCCATGTAGCGAGCCGGCTGCCTCCTCCTGCTGTTGCTTTCTGTATTACAGTAAGTGGGAGAGTGAAGAGAAAATGAGCCACGCCCCTTTTTAAGGGCGTTGCGTCCATCCCGTTGACCCAAATTTAATCACCTGGCCACACTTAGCTCCACAAGAGGCCGAAAAAGATCTGTGAGCCACCTTGTCTGGCACAGGACAGTTCTCGAAGACATACTAGGTGCAGATAGATGAGAAGGAGAAGGAAATCAAAGATGACACCAGCTGAGGGTGGTGGCACACGCCTATAATCCCAGCACTTGGAAGACTGAGGCAGGAGGATCCCTACAAGTTCCAAGCCAGCCTGAACTGCATAGTGAAACCTTGTCTCAAAAAGACAAAAAAAAAGAAAAAGGAAAGACTCTTTCACAACTGACTTGAATAAGTATATACTTCTGTGTATACTTACGTATTTAATTTTACATTGTTGATTCTGTGTCTAGGCTTTGGAAATGTACTATTTTAATACAAGTTTAAGGGTTTTGTAAAAACAAAATATCTTCATAGTAGCAGCTGCAATGAATTATTTCCTTTATTTGTTTATTTGTTTATGAAACAGGATCTCACTATACAGTTCAGGCTGACCTAGACTCACTATGTAGTCCAGGCTGGCCTTGAACTCGCACTGATCCTTGCCTTGGCCTCCTGAGCAATGGGATTACAGGCAGGCGCCACCACGTCCAGCGTTCCCTTCATTTTTCATAAGAGGTAGCAAGGAAGAGCAGATTATCATTAGTGTATGTGATTAATTTAATGCCAACAATTTCCAAGTATAACATGTTTGTTTTTTGCTCTCCTAATTTGCACAGCTATTCTGGTTCACCTAGCTGTCTTGCTTTCACATTCTTGTGACTTTAGTGCCTTGAGGTGGTGTCATAAAGAAGTTCTTGAAGTTGTACTGTGGGCTAAAGTCTGACAGATTATCATTTTATAGCACAATACACAGTTTCTCTTGGTGGGTGTGGTCCAAGACAAGGACTGTTTGGTTTTTTCACAGGGAACAAGTTTTAATAGACTACTATGTGGAAGAGAGAGTTAAAATGCTAGTATGTCACCAGAGAGTAGATGAAATTTTTTTTTCGTACTGGGAATCAAACTCAGAACCTTGTGCTTGCTAGGTAGGTGCTTGTGCTGCTGAGCTATATCCCGCCTAGAGATTAGATTTTTTTGCTCTTAATGTAGTGTACTTGTGGAAAATTATGAAGGCTCTAGGGCAGAACAAAATGCTGAGTACAGAATTGATGGCAGATGGATTTAAGATGGGAATTTAGGATGAACAGGTCTTATTTTACTAATGGGCTGTGTTGTGGAATTCGTTGGTCTGTAAGCTTTGAGGGAAAGGCTGTTTTGATTTACTCTGGTCATCATCTTGCCACAGTCCTGGCTGCTGGCCAGTGCTCAGGAAGCATTCTACCTGGAGTGCCTCAGTGTGATTTACAGATTAAGGCACACTCATTACACTGGGTGGGTCACAGTCAGCCATAGCCTTTTACTAGCAAGGTATTTCCTGGCATTGGAGGAAGCAGTTAAAATACAGTTTCTGTGAAAACTAAAAATGGTTCTTAGTCACTGTGGGGTTTTAGAAGAAATTTGTAAAAAGCTTGAAAGCCCATCTTGGTATTATCATGCTATAAGCATAAATCAACTGATTGGGAATGGCTGAGTCCAAGAAGTGTGCAAATGGAATTACGAAGATGTAAGTGTCTGCACTTTTGAATCAGTACATGTACATGCACCGTAAAGTCACAGCAGACTGCAGGCATTATTTATCCTCATTCCACAGCCCTGAGCCCCCGACTGCCTGAGGGACAGAATATATATCCTCTGAGTAGGCTGGAGACAGGTCAGCCTGTCTCTGTCTGACCTTGTCTGTCTCTGCCCCATTGCACAAGCTCTGGTTAGCTGATGGAACACTTGCCTTATCCTGAATGTGGATCTTCCGTCTTTCAGTTCTTCAAGACTTCCCCCCTGGTACCCTCATCCAGCAAGCTCCACGCAAGCCTGAGGAATGATTCAGATGGTCCTTTGCTCCATCCGAAACCTTCTCTACTTTAAAGGGCCATACACTTAGCAGTATCATGACATATGAGAAAGGCTTCACTGAACCAAAATGTGAGAAGAATTTGCCTGCAAAGGAAGAAAGGGATATTTCAGTTAAAAAGCACAGCATATGCAAATATATTGAGGTGACAGAGAGAGAGAGAGAGAGAGAATGCAAGTGCAGTGGGAATGGTACTCCTTTGGCGCACAGTTGAGAGTCTGAGCTGGTAGGGACCTGGTTAATCATGCTCGGACACACCGTCCTCCCTTCTCTTCTGTTCTTAGCATCCTGACTGGATATGTATTTAGCCTGTTAATGGTGCCAGTGACTTGTGTTTATGAGTATGCCCATTCTTTAGCCTAGGCTTGCGAATTGGCTCAGGAGCCAACCTACTCGGGAGCAAATCCTAGTTCCACTGTTCTCAAGCCTGGTGGCCTTGATCACCTTATTTGACCAGGCTGTGTCTCAGTGGCCTTACATGTAAAATGAGAAGAATGATATCTGCCTTATGAAATTTGTGTCAGGGTTAATGTGTCAGTTCTTGTAAACCATCTAAAATGGTGCCTGGCACACTAAACACAAATGGTGTAACGAATAGTGTTATTTTTCTCTGATGATGTTGACTGGAGCTGCTGTATGGCAGCCATTTAAATTCTTTACTTAGACAAGGAACGTGGGACAATCTTACAGATGAACAAACTGAGTCCTTAGATGGACAAGTGATTTGTCCAGTCAACAAGTGGTGAAACTCGGACTAGATCCAGATGATTTGGCTTCTGATGGAGTGTGTTTCTCTTAAATTCATCCAGCATCCAGCCTTCCTGCTTAAGCCAGTGCACTGCATTCTGCTGGTCTAAGCCCACAGTGCTGGTGTGTGATGGTACTGGTCTTCATTCTCAGGTATGCAGTGTGGACTTGACCTCAGTAGTGGTTAAGAATTTCAGATGGGGCTGGATGAGGATCTGAACCCTCATGCTACCTCATGCTATCTTCAAGCCAATATACATGGATGGAAATCCAGCCCATTTTTCTGCCTCTTACTGTAATATGGACCCATACAATGATCTAAGTAGATTGTAACAACAATTTTTTTTTGCAGTTTACTTTGCATTATCTTGTTCATGATCCTTTGCTTTTGTGGCTTTTATTTTGTTTTTTTTTTTTTTTTTTTGAGACAGGGTCTCACTATATAGTTCAGGCTGATCTTGAACTCCCTGTGTAGCCTAGGCTGACCTTGAACTTTTGGCAATCCTTCTGCCTCATCTTTCTGAGTACTGAGATTACAGGTGTGTGCTACCATGCCTGTCCTTGTTTGTGGTCTTTGGATTCATTACAGCAGGCTGTGGCAAATACAGTTTGAGTGGCATGAGGAATCGAGACCTAAGCAGGACCAGAGCTTGTCCCAGATGTCACAAACTGCAGTGGTAACTGACACAGGTTTCCTCTCGGTCTGATCCTAACATACTTATCTCTCCGCATGATGCCTGTCATAATACCTGCTCTTGGGTGCTGCCTGAATAGTTTCATGGGGATGGTGGAGCACTAGTGGGCGGATGTTATAGGAAGAAGCCTGACTCGGAGGAGAGAAAAGAAGAGTACAGCAGATCAGGTTACCGACTGCATGGAGATGGGTATTGGGTTCATTAGTTTTTAGAGAGGCAAAGTGTAGACTTGTTCCATTTTGTATTATTAGGTTATACCTAGTGTACTGAGTTCAATTTTAGCCCTGCCTTACAAAGCAGCGTGTTTCAAACCACCCCCTTAGTGGGTTGAAAATCTGTGAAGTGAGTCTTAACCTACATGTTAAAAAAAAAAAATGAAGCAGAATAGAGTGGTATAGAAAGTATCAGAGTATATCATATTTGATGAAAGAAAGTTACATGGTTCATGAAACTTTCATGTCAAGTATGTGTCTACTGGGTTTCTTATAATACAATTAAATGTGTCTCTTATGGTGGAACATCCTGTAAAACTTGAGAAGCACTGCTGTAAATTTACTGGAAAACTGGAGGGAGCCCAAAGGGAGCAACTACAATGAGGTGAGTCTGAAACCATCCCAAAGGAGAATTGGTTGAAGGAATGGAAGGGTTGGGGGAGACTCAGAAGACATAATCACTGTTAACAGTGGTCAGAGGACTGTCTTGGGGCAGATGGATCAGATGTGTTAGGAAATCACATCTATTTGGGAGGAAGCTGTTAGTAAAGATGTGGTAATCAACAAAATATATTAAAATAGCAAGAATATAATCAGATGGATCAGATGTGTTCTGAGTGGCCCCATAGAGTGGTAGCTTCTGGGAGTCAGACTTCCATTCATTGTAGGGAATTAACTCTGTAGTTATTAAGAGCAATACCTCTGTAGTTATTGCTGCAGAGCTTACCAGAGGACATGAGCTTTCCATCACTGATGTATATAACAGTGGCTGACCACTTACAGAAACACCAGAGAAACACAAAGGCCAGTGCTTTAAGACATTCGTAGGTCCACTCCAACATGAGAGTTTGTATAGATCTGGGATGATCTGTCCTCTTAAACCTTAATATTTCCCAGTGGCCCTCGAGTGCCTTTATTATAGTGTCTGAGTTTGTCACCAGGTCTTTTAGAATTTCTTTACTCTGAGCTCTGTCCATCTCTCCATCTCCTGCCTCTGCTTCCTTTTCCAGCCATAGCAGGCAGTTCATCATTTGCACCGTCTACTGTGCACTCTGTCTGTGTTCATACCCTGCCCCCTCTGCCTGGGCTGGCCTCTTCCTTTTCTTATGCTTTTGAACTCCTAGTTATTTATTTAAGCTTAATTTTAGGACTGTTTTCTCTGGATCATTTTCCTGAATGCCCCATTCCCTTCTGCACTTCTGGTCTCTGAACTGTCATTTGGTCTATCGATGCCTGGGGTCCAGAATCGGAGTCAAATCTAAGCACCACCATTAACCTTGTGACCTTGAAGAAAATACCTGTTTTTCAGCAGGGAATGGTAGTGCTGATATTTCAAGGTTTGTTATGTGAAGTTGAATTAGTCCAGATGAAGTACTTAGAACTGCCTGGTACATAGTAAGTGCCCAGAAAATCTTATCCTTTATAGTAGTTTATCCCTTCTGTTAACTTCCCTTCTGTTATAATTATTGCATTTACTACACTTGCTGTTGATTTATAGATCTTTTAGGCTAAGACTTTTGAAGGGCAAAGACTATGCCCTTGTCATATTTATACCCGTAACCTTAGGTATATGTATAATTGCTGTGTTCTGGCTTGTGTCTGGATGTTCCCCCAGAGCCTCAAACAGTCATGGTATGGGCTCCTAGAGTCTGTGATTGATTCATGATCCAGTGCTGGGATTGTGGGTGTGTTTGCTACACTCAGCCTTGAGGCAGGTAGCCTGCATACAGCATGAGAGAAAGAATGAGGCTTGCTCTCTCAGCTCCGTCCCCTTTTACTCTGTTGCTTGTGCTGTTTTCCACCAGCATGAACTGTTGCCCTCTGCCATGTGCCACCCTGCCTTACAGCTCGCTGAGTATGGACTGACACCTCCACAAACTGAGCTAAGTAAACCTTGCCTTCCTTAATTCTGGGTGTCAGATATTTCCTAATTCATGTATCACGAGCAGTGAGAGAAACGTAACTAAGATAGGCTGATTCTCAATGTTGAGTGAATTGCTGCGTGAAGTCCCATAAAACAAGGTAGATATTAAGTACCCAAACATTTCTTTATGGATAATTATGTAGTGTTAGGAAATCACATCTACTTGGGAGGCAGCTGTTAGTAAAGATGTGGTAATCAACAGAATATATTAAAAATAGCAAGAATACAATCATTTTTATAGTCTTGCTTATATAGAATTCTCATTCATGATACACACTAAGAGCTGCATGGGAAATTGTGAGCTGTACAGCAGTTGGAGTTGCTGGTAGCACCTAAAATTGTAGAATTTTTCTTGGAAGTAGGACTTGAGTGCCACATTGAGATTAAGAGAGAGCAAGGCACACTGGTAGGGTTGATAGGAGTTAACCTGGGCAGTGGGTATAGAGTGCAAGTTCCTTACAGTGCAGATTCTGTGGAGTGTGCGTGGAAGAAAGGGATGGAGCTAAGAGGTTTTGGGCAGGTGGACTCCAGACTAAAAAGAATCTCAAAGGATTTCTGATCAAAGGAAGGAAAATGGAGTCTTGGAGCCTTGATTCAAAACCAGCTTTAAGGCCTCAGGCAAGTTCCCGACCTCTCTATACAGCTATGAAATGAGGTGTCAATAATATCATTATTGTTATGAGAAATTATTGATATTATATGCTTAAAATGTTTTGCACAGTGCTGGGAATCTAGCAAATACTCAAACATTAATTTAGAGTTTCCTAATCCATGTGTTGTTTCCAACCAGATGGGCTGCAGCTGTGCTAATCCCTTAGCTCTTGAGTCAGACAAATGTTATTATTTTCTCAGTATGCCATAATGTTGAAAAGCTGGGAAGTATTACCTGAATGTAGTATTCGCACCACTGGGCCTCAGGATAGATAGATATTATGCTTCTGTGTAACCTCGCTCCTCACTTCTTTTCTTTGGTTGTGCTTAACTTTTTCTTTCTTGTTTGCTGCTTGTTTCTGAGAGGGTCTTGCTATGTAGTTCAGGATGGCCTTGAACTCATTACGTAGCCCAGGCCAGCCCCAAACTTACTTCAGTCCTCCTGTGTCAGCCTCCTGAGTGTCAGGATTACAAGTGTATGCCACCAGGCCTGGCAGATAGTTTTATTTGTAGTCTAGCATTTTGGCTGAGTGCTGATTTGGGGTTTAGAACCCCTCAAGAATGTAAAAGCATTGTTGTAATTGCCTTCTGGCTTCCATAGTGACTACTGAGTCACTCTCAGCCCATCCTGACCTTTTATGAGGAAACTCTCTTGCTCCTGTGTAGGAACTTCTCCTTCCCTGCCTTGTCATAGAATCCCACTGTGATGTCCTCCTTCCTGGTGTATAGGGTGTCCAGCTCCTTCAGCCTCCAGACTCACACTCCTCAGTTTGGGGAATTTATCTTGAGTCATAACTGTTTTGACTTCCGTCCCCATGTTCTATCTTTCTCCAACTCATGTTACAATTTCTTTGGCCAGTCCCCTCATTTTCCTTTTCTCTCCTGATTTCTAACATTTTGTCCCTTTTCTCTATTTTCTGGACCCTTTTATTAACTTGACCTTTCAACCTTGCTATTAGATTTTAATTCTTTTGGTGATATTTTACTTTTAAAACCATTAAAAATTTTTCTCACTATCCTGTTTTTAGTAATAGTATCGTAGTCTTTCATGGTTGCAGTATATCTTTTTTTTTAAATCACACACTGGTGATGGTGGTGGCACAACTCTGACGATGCCAAGATCTACTTAATTGTGCATTCTAACAGGGTGGATTTTATGAGTCAATTATATACCTCAGTAAAACTCATATTAAAATTATCTTTTTAAATATTTCTCTGAAAATGTTGATCATCCTCTTAAGGTGTTTCTTCTTCCTGCATAATCTTTCTTCTAATTGTTTTTTTCTGTTTCTTTTTTACAGTGCTGAGGGTTGAATATAGGGCCTCACGCAAGCTAGGCAGGTGTTTTACCACTGACCTGAATCCCTAGCACTATTTTTCCTAGGTTTAATATTTAGGCTTTTCTAAAATGATTAGTGATTCTGGTCTGTCCACTTGTTGGAGAATTAGGGATTATGGTCTGGGTTTAGCTCAATGGTAGAGTGCTTATCCAGCATGCATAAGGCCCTGGGTTCAATCTCCAGCACCACAAAAGAAAAAAAAAATGTGTGTGGGGGTTGGGGGGGGGATGCAGAGCCAGGCATGGTGGCGCACACTTGTAATCCAAGCACTCTGGGAGGCTGAGGCAGGAGAATCACAAATTCAAGCCCAGCCTGAAAAAGTTAGTGTAACAATGTCTCATTGAAAAGATAGCTCAGGGCTGGGGATATAGCTCAGGGGCACAATGCCTACCTGGCAAGCACAAGGTCGTGAGTTCAATTTCTGGTACAAAAAAACCACGATGACTATAAAAAGGTAGCTCAGTGGAAAGGCCCAAGTTTAATCCTTAGTAACACACACACGCACACGTGTGTGTGCATGCGCACAGAGGGATAAAAGGCCTGGATTCTGTGTGTGCCTGGTTTGACAACTGGGGAACCTCTCTCTGAATTGACTGGGCCCTTTCATTGGAAATTCCCCTGTCAGGATCTCTAGGTCTATTCCCTTAGGCTAGTCAGGTTCATCAGAAGAGACTTTTCCAGTCTCCTGCCTAGAAGGTAATAAGACTGTCTGCTAACATTCTGGGAACCTTGAGGGAATCTATAAACATGTAGCAAATAAACATCAAGCCTATTTTTAGATGGTATTCTCACTCTCAGATGTGTCTGGTGCTTCCTACCTTGTCCTCTCTAAAGAATCAACTTGGGCTTCTACCAAGATGGGAGAGGAGAACCTATCTTTCTTTCCCCTACAGAAAAATTTAGAAGGTAAAGGTAAGCATAGAGTGACTCCCACATTTCTACTAACCAGTTTCAGTAATTACCAACTTAGGGCCAGTTTTATTTGATATAAAGCCCACCTGTTTCTCCTCCCACCCAAAGTATTTTGAAGAATATCTTGACATTTTATCTATAAATTATTATGTATTTGTAAAAGGTAAGATTTCTTAAAAAAAAAAAAAAAGACTATCATCTCTTTATCTCAAAAAGAAAACATGTGCCAAGTATGGTGGTGCACGGTTGTAATCCCAGCACTGGTGTGTGGGGGGGAGATTATGAGTTCAAGGCCAGCCTGGACTACGTACTGCGTTCAAGGTTAACGTAAACTACATAGTGAGACTATGTCTCAAAGAAAACCAAAACCCTTGCCAGGGATATAGCTCAGTGGAGTCAGCGCCTGCCTGGCAAGCGTAAGGTCCTGAGTTCGATCCCCAGTATTGGGGGGAAAAAAAAAACCAAAACCCAAAAACAACAAGAAACCAAACCCAGTGACCCCTTAAGATCAGCATTTAAAGTGAAAAATTTTATTTTATTTTATTTATTTATTTTTTTTTTGCGGTACTGGGGATCGAACTCAGGACCCTGCGCTTGCTAGGCAGGCGCTTATTCCACTGAGCTATATCCCCAGCCCCAAAAGTGAAAAATTTTAAAAATCAGTGTTTATCTAGTAATCCTTCATTCTTCCTTCTCTCTTTTGAAGGTATCAGGAATTGAACTCAGGACCTCATGCTTGCCAGGCAAGCACTGTGCCACTGAGCTATATCACCAGCTCTTCCTTTCTTTCTATATCTTGCTCTTCATTCATATTAACTTCAGCGGAAGCAAGGGAGGTCAGTGTATGACACTTGGGCCCAGGGAAATAAAAATGCCCTCAGGTAAGATTTGCTGGGTCCTAGCGCCCTGAGAGCACGGACGGCTCGATCCCTCCCGCTTCCCGAGCCGGCGCAGCCCCCC
>PVLD010004366.1:0-126346 GCA_004027595.1 Dinomys branickii
GGGACTTTCCCACGTCTCGCCCCGGCAGCCTGGTCCGCCCTACCACATCTCCCCCGGCATCTCAGAGAAATACGCCCAGTTTAAACTTCCCAGCCGAGGTTCCGGCATTCATGCTCACCAAGTCTGTCTCGAGCTGGTGGTGTTTATTAAGGAGGTTCGCTCCCTTGCTGCTCACCCGGTCGCCATCTTCCCCGGATCCGAGATTTTCTATGTCCTTCTGCCGTCATGTATCTACTTTGGAGCCACTAGCCTGACCCCTCTGGAACCATAAGCCCAAACTAACCCTCTCCTCCCTTAGCATGTGGGGATCCTGTGTTCCTCCTCCGCTGTGGAGAGCTGCATATGCCAGAGTAGTTGGCAATATCTGCACCAAGAGGGTAATATTAGGTCAAATCCTTGGGGAAACCATAGAGCAACCATGAGGCTACTTTAGGGAACAACACCCAAAGGAATTGCCAGCAACTTGAAATGGGAGTGTGTAGGGGTCTGAGAGAAAGCGAGGGGCTGGGCAGGGCTGGATCAGGGTGAAAAGAAGGGAGAAGAAGGAAAGGTATGTCAGGAAGTTAGGCAGGTACCAGAAGTAGGTCGGGAAGAGGGAGAGACTGTCAGCCAAGTTGAGGAAGAGTCTCTGGGATTTTCTAGGTAATTGTAGAAATTTGACTCTTACTCACACTGTGATTAGAATTCAAGGTAATGTTCAGTGGGGACAATTTGGTTTATATTGTTTGGGGGTTTACTAGGAGGAAAACGACATAGAACTGCACTTGTGAAAGGATGGATACTGTCTTAGTTACTTTTCTCTTATAGCTGCAACAAAATACTCAACATCCAGAATTAAGGAAGGAAAGGTTTATTTAGCTCACAGTCTGTGGAGGTTTCAGTCCGCACTTGCCTGGCTCAAAGGCCGAGTGGCGCATGGCACAGAGCAACAGTTTATAGTGTTGAAAGACAGCAAAAAGCAACAAGTGCGAAAAGGGAAGAGCGGGCAGGGAAAGCAAGTTTCTTTCCCTTTCTTATATTATATGCAAACTACCCGCCCCAGGGTGGGTGTAGCACTCGCATTCATAAGCCCAGCATTGGACCTTGGATCAGTCATAAACCCTAGAAGCCCACACTCACAACTGCATGAAGTTTGGTGGGACAGCCAGACACAAACCATAACAGAGACTAAATAGTGTCTGCTATAATCTTAGTGGAGAGGGTAAGAATTGATCAGAAAATAAATCTGAAGGTAGAGTCAACATTTTTAAAAATTTCTGTATTTTGTAGACAAAACAATTTCGGAATTTGTTACCAAATCTTCACTGTCTGTTGAGTTCCTTTCTTGACTTGGAACAGCATACAAAACATGCTGAATTTAATCTTCCCAAGAAACTAAACTACAATCTGAAAAACTCAGGAGGTGACAGTATAACAAGGATTTAGAGGTTAGACCTGCAGATGTCCAGTGGATAACTAAAAGCAGGGTGAAGCTTGGTGTCTCTGTCTTTGACTACTGTTTCTATCTCCTTGAAACTTTGCATCAGATCTTTGCTCAAGCCTGCACATAGGCATGTTAACCCCTTCAGGAGTGTCTATCTAAGGGTAAACTTTATTACCCTAAGCTTACCTAACAAACCTCATCCCTTTTCAAAACTGAAGACACCCAGATAAGAGTAGCTAAAGTAATTTTCTAAATTTTCAGGGATACCCAGTTCTCATCCTTCGTAATGGTCAGTTCCAGATTCCTTAGAATGATGACAGTCATTGTCTTTGAGCAATTGCTTTGGATTCCAGTAAAAGCAGAGCCTCACAGACCCACCCAGCATGAGGTTATTCATCCCACAAAATGGAGCAATTGTGCTGTGGCGGGAGTCCAGGCTATTCCTCACCACGCAGGGGCCAGCCTCTCACTATGGGAATGGAGTCACCTCTTCATGAAATGATGGCTTAGTTGGGCATGGTGCTGCAATCTCAGCACTCAGGAAACTGAGGCAGGATGATGGCTAGGAGGTCAGTTTGGGCTCCATAGTGAATTCAAAGCCAGCCTGAACAAAATAGTGAGATCTTGTCTCAAAAAACAAAACAAAACAAATGATGACTTTCCTAGAACCTCACAAAGCCATTTGTGAGATAATAATCAACCAGATCATGGCTTGATCAGGATTACCCATGCTTCTAGCTACGTAAACTGTTACCTCTGTTGTCCTCTTTAGTAAAACCCCAGTTTTTGTTATACCACTGATGACAGATTCGGAACCTTCTCATCTGCTCTTCTCAGCACTGTCATGGAAATTTAAGCTCCTTTCCTGCCCTTTGCCACTCTGGCAGTCACCTTGATTGGCATTTTGGGATGAATAGCCAGGCCTAGTCTGCTGGAATCCCTCAAAGCTGGGACTTTTGCCCTAAAACTCTGGTAACAATGGTTGTTATTGTCCACCACGTTACTTAGAATGCATCGAAAAATGGGGTTAGAAGGAAGAGCGACTTGCATCTCTCGAATGATCAGGGTGATCATTATGTATATCTAAATTGTACCAATAAACTTAATAAATGTCAAAAAGAAAGAAGAGAGAAGCTAATGCATTAAAAAGGGATCATGCAATTCTTATTGAAAGTATTCAATAAAAATCAGTTTTATTTGACCCAGCCATACAAATTAACATCAACCTGCTTACTTACATAAAATAAAAAAATCAATCTATGGAAAGTCAGTTGTTACGGAAAATTTTAAAAAGACCTTTTTATCTTTTACTGTTAACTATATTTTGTTTCTGAAATATTGGTAAAGCTTAGAATAAGTTGTAAAACTTTTGTGGACCAGTAAACATTTTGGCAAGACAGATTCATAACAGCCTGTTGATAGTTCTCTGAATCTTCTTTGAGCCCTAGCACGTCTTCAAAGTTGTGATGACTTACAAGAACAAATTTTTCTGAGGCGTTTTTTTAGTTATTCGTTATTGTTTTCATTGCCAAATACCTTAGTGGCATGTTTTGTTTTGTTTCTGTCGTTAAAAAAATGTATTGTAACTTAGTACCGACGTTCCTTTTTTATTATTGTTTATTGGTGCAGTTTAGACATGCATAATGAGCACATTTATCACGGGGAGTCTGTGCCTTTACATGATGTGTCTTGAGTCTTTATGTTTTCTCCCGTTACCCTCCCAGCCTTCTGATTCCTCCTTCTCTGCTTATTTACAAAAGGTTTGCTCCCATTTCATCTTTCTTCTCTTTTCTTCCCTTTCTCTTCTTGTTTTCAAAACCTGAGCGGCTGAGCTAATTAAGTGAAGCTCAAATGCACGGTGAGGTCATTTTATATGCGTTGTTACGTGGCCTCTAAAGCTCTGTAGCCCAGGAGTCTGTTACTGCAAAAGTCTGCTTTACTTACAAGCCAGCGTGATAGTGGTGATTCATTGGGATGATTTTATTGTAGGTACCTCTTCTCACCGTTTGCATTTTCTTAATTGTTAATTAGATGGCAGTTACACATTAATAAAGGAAATATTTCATTTCCGCAAAGCTGTTGGCTTGTCACTGCCCTTTCCTGTCACTGCTGATAGGTTAAGTGTGTAACTGGCTGCCAGTGTGCCGTGACTCTTGCCTTGCTATAGTGTGAACATATGTGGGCAATTACATTTTCTGTTTTTAATAATGTGGTTTAGATTTACTAGTCCACATTCTTCTCTGATCATTAATTTTTATAGGCTTTGGCCTTTGAATCATCTTCACATGGTTTGTTACAGCAGCACTTTCTTGCCACCACAAATTTTAAGCTTATAAGTAGAACAGAAAATTGTGCTGTTCCCATAGAAATCCTCAAACATTGCAGAACCACAGCTTGAGAACGTAACTCCGACTGTTCATGGGTTGGTGCCCTGCAAGGTATACTCTCATCTCCAATGCCTGTAGCATGAAAAGCCAGTTAAACTAGATGCCATTAAACCTTCTTGCTTTTCTTATTTTCATTTATTTAAGATGTCTTGGATCGCTTCTAGCCATCATGATAGAAAAGAGCCAGATTAGTCCACCACAATTAATCAAAAGTCAGTGTGCTCAGGAGTTTCAGTTATGAAAGGAGGAGTAGCAGCTACCAGGGAAATTTCTAGAACTCTTTTACATCCAATCATTTATTACTTATTCAGCTATTGTTTGTCAGACAGTGAGAACAGGAGAGACACTATTTCAGGCCTGGGTGTTACAGTGGTAAGCCATTCAAAATTTGTGACTTTATGGTTTTTATGTTCTAACACAATATGGAGACCAAGAAAAAAATCAAAACAAATGTAAACACAGATAACTACAGCAAGCAATGGGATGGAAAGTTACAGAGGTGGTTCATATGTGGTACGAGTTAGGATTTTAATCAGTATCTTCAAGTGACATGTCATTGTCATAGGTACTTTCAACAGAGACGTCGCTGAGGCGAGTGAGTGGGTCATGCAAATGTCCAAGTGAGGCTCTGTCTGTGAGGACGAGGCTGCAAACACCCCAAGGTGGGGGAAAGGCTGATGTGTACCCACTGGACCCAGCCGCAAGAGTCCCACGCCCCCCCACCAGCACCTGCTCACAGGGATGGAAACTCAGCCAGTGCTCTGTCAATGGAGCTAAGAAAAGGGAAGGGTAAGGGAAGTGAGCCTGTGGTGTCTCACAGACCACAATGAGGACATTGCATTTTGTCTTGAGTTTGAGGATCTTTGATCAAGATAATAACGGAAATCAATTTATAGCTTAGTTACATATTTTTCTTCATTGTGAGACTAGTTGTACCAAGGCAAGAGTGCAGACTGGGAGAATAGTCCGCACTTGGTCAGTCACTTTGGATTTAGGAGAGAAAGGACACACCAGAAGGTGCGATTTTGGATCTGAAAAATGACCACTAGAACTTACTGATGTTCTGAGCATAGATGGTGGACAAAAGGAGTCATAGTGACTGCTGGGCTACTCTTCTGAGTTACTATGTTAGTGAGGGTAACATTCAATGAAATGTAGAAAATTGAGGAAAAAGATTTTATTTTTGTGGTAGAGGAGCAAGAGTTCTGATTTGAAAATACTGCATTAGAGATGTCCAGTCGGATATCCTAAAGTAGAATTTGTGGATGTGATTTGATGTCCATGTTTGGAACTCAAAGAGACTGTGGCCGGGGAAAGTAAGCCATGAATCTGGGGTTACACCTGAAAGATGTCATCTGTGTCAATAACGGAACCTAGAAATGAGGCTGTTGCAATCCTAAAGGTATGGCTCTCCTTGTACACAAGTTGATTTAAATTGTGTCAGCTAATGACTGCTGCTGTAATGGTGCATGAGAAACAATCCCTGAACCTCAGCGACACAAACACTTAGTACTGATCACGTATCTTTGGCTTGTTGCTGTTATTGACAGGGCTTGCTCACACAGCGGGGGTTGGCTAGCTGTGAGATGAAGCAATTTTAGTGACTCAGCTCTGCCACCCCTGTCAAGGTAGGACAGGAATCCCTAGGGCGGAGATACACCTGGCAATATTTGTGTTACTTTGTAAGATGAAGATGATATGCTGTATTGTTTCTCAGTGTTCTAATACAAAATGACCTATTAATTGACAACCGCTAATCTAGTAGTTGAAACTTCTGCCTCAGAGGCAATGTGGTCAAACTGATCCACTCTGGACATGAGTGCAGGTGAGAAAGTGTAGATACTGTGTTCAGGTTATTTGCTTTCTCCAGATAAGATTGTGTAGCTTGTCCATTAGCTTTGGCCATATGTACTTGTCAGTAAGAGTTTGCAAAGTGCCAGAAATTTTCCCTTGCTTCCTTTCTGTCATGAAAGCAGTGCTTCCACCTGACTTGTTCACCCTTTTATCCTGAATGTCTGTGTTTTCTGTGGGCTCTAGGGTTAGAAAGTGAAAAAGTTATACTTGTTGACATGTTTGTTCAACAAATGCTTGCATGAAGGTCTTTCTTCCACATGGTCACTTGAGTTCCTCTAGGATTAGCCTGGATTAAAATTCTTGAGAAATAATAAATTCAAGAATGGAAAAATCTAAACGTAAACTACGCTTTAATATTTTTGGAATTAACTTTAAACATTCTGACCAGTCTGCCAATATGGCATCTACTTGTCCTCATTTACGATTACGTGTCGCGAGGATTTTGTTATCGTTACACAAAGGCCGAAACCCCAAAGCCCTGCATGATCTGGCCCTCTCCAGCTTCCCTCTCCTTGTCTTGTGTTTGTTTCTCCAGTTCTTTGATCCGAAATGGTCCCCACTGGTTTAGTCCTGGGAGGCTGTGGAGGAGCGTCTAGGTGACCAGCAGATTTTACGGGGATTGCGTCCGGACCTCAGGGTGTCGTGATGTGCAGTGTTATTCTTCCTGAGAGAAATCATTTCGACACACAGGTGCTGATGTTTGTGTGACTCTTGTACTTATATTTGTCCTCTCTCCTGTGGTATAAACTCTGTGAGAAGAGATACAAATATCTGTTTATCTCATGTTTGCATTTCTAAGACAGGACAGTTCCTGGAACAAAACACAATTTCAATAAATATTCTTTGTGCCATTAGCTTGCTAGCAAGGTGATTCTTTAATTTAAAGACAATCATATGACTCTGGAGCACTTTGTAGAAAGAAATACATTAGAATATACTTATTTGATTATTTAGAATAATTTCTTTCTTCTAGGGAAGAATACGCTTATTAACATGTCCGGATAATCTCTGTTTCACATCAGTCCAAAGATGTCATTTTATCATTAAAAAGGAAAACAAGAAAAATTTGACTTGAAAAATTGTTAAGATATAAGATGTGTTATTTCTCTTCTCTTGTCTAATTTCTACATGAAAAGTGCATGGAAACCTAGATATGATTTACATTTCTGAAACTATTAAGATCAGGGGACTTACTATAAAGTTTGACTATCTGTCATCTTACTTTTTCTTAATGAAAAAAATTTTTGAGTACTAGAACCAGCAGAGGATTTCTTATATCCATAGTGATATCAGACTTTCTAAATGTGAAAATAAACAATTATAAAAGGCTTAGATTTTCACATGTTTTGATCTCAGACTACATCTATAACTTTTCCCAAATTAAATCTTTCTTAGCTGTCTTCTAGAACATCTGCTCAAAAGAAATAGTTTTGTGTATTTTTTAAATTTTACCCAAGAATCATCTTATTCTTTTACCCAAGAATAGTCTTAAGTTTAGTAATACAAATAACTTAGTGACCATCAAGTATTATCCAGGTATAATCTTTCAGTTGCCCCCAAAAATAACACAATTCAACTCAAAGCATGAGAGGAATGTCTCAATTCCCTAAACCCAAGCCCAAGCCCACACATCTATGGATACAGAGCTTCCAGGCTAACACCACATCTGGCAATTTGGCACTGAATGAATTTCTTCCAGATTTCTTTAAAACTATCCATGAATCCGGAAGAAGTCAAAGAAGAACATCAAAATTAATTATGAGACAACATAACTTCTTAAGTGTAACATAAAACTGTTGGGCATGATTTAAAATAAACTTTAAGATAAACAATTAGTGGATGCTTTCAGATACTTTTAAAAAATAGTATATGAGTGGACTTTAACATTGGGGTAGAAAATAAGATTTGTAACTGAAATCATCAGGAAAAGCATATTTAATTAAATTTTAATTGGTAAATAATAACATATAACCATGGGTATAGTGTGATGTTTGGATCTATGTGTGTTTTGTTTATAGATTAAATAAAGCTAACATATCCATTATCTCATACAGTTATTTTTTTCTTGGTGACATTACAGTTTTATTCTTTTAGCAATTTAAAAACATGTAACACATGAATATTAATTCCAGCTATGAGGTAATACACAAGATCACAAAATTCATTTGTCCAGGCTAATTGAAACTCTCATCAACTAAGGGAATGAATACCTTTCTCCATTCCTCCTGTTACCCTCAGGTTTAGTGGTTGGTTCCTTTCTTCCTTCTTCCCTGCCTTTCTTCTTTGTTTCTCTGATGTTTTTAGATTGGACATGTAAGTGAAATCATACAGCATAGCCATCCCTATGTATGCTTGGATTCTGTATTCATGAATTCAACAATTGTAGATCAAAAATATTTGATAAATCTGCACCTATATTGAATATCACACAATTTTTTCTTGTTACTATTCCTTAAACAATACAGTATACATATATATGTAAATATATATTATTTACACTTTATCATGTAATCTAGAAATAATTTAAAGTGTATGGGAGATGTCTTAGTTAGTTTTATCATGGCTGAGACAAAATACTCCACACCCAAATTAAAGGTGGAAAGGTTTATTTAGCTCAAAGTTTGTAGGAGTTTGAGTCCATAACTGGCTGGCTTCAAGACAAGGTGGCACATGGCAGAGGAGCAACAGCTCATGGTGGCATAAGACACAAAAGCAATAAGCAGGAGACAGTGAGAGACAAGAGTCCTTCTGACCCTTATATTGTATCCATAGATGTGTGGGCTTGGGTTTGGTTTTAGGGTAGGGGAGGTGTAGCACTCACAACCTTAATCCCAGCATTGGGCCATGAATCAGTCGCAAATTCTACATTCAGCCACCTCCAGAAAGCCTGCCTGCCATGACTGCATGAGGCTTTGTGGGGACATCCAGACATAAACCATATCATTCCAATCTCAGTCCCCTAAAGACTCATGTACAGTCTTTTATCCAAAAGGCAGTTAGTCTACTTTTGAGAATTGCTGAAGTTCTAACAGTTTCAGTATTGCTGAAAAGCTCAAGTTCCAAGTATCCTCTGCTATTTAAAGCAAACTCTTAGCTGTGAGCCCCTGCACAAATGAAAAGAGACGATTCCAACACTCAATGGCACCATGTAGATGTTTCCATTCTGAAAGTTACAAACAAGGAGATACAAAGGAATGTGATCAGAGCAAGTCCAAAATCCAGCAGAGCAAACTTTAAGCCCTGTAGCTGCATGTGCAGCATCCAAAGCAATCTGTGGCAAGATGGGAACCACACAGGGCTTGGGTGGCTCTATACCTATGGGACTGTTGGGGATTGTAGCTCCCACGGGTTCTCTCTTGAGCCTGCTCTGCTCCCTCTTTGCAGTTGTCCTCAATGATTCACGTTCTTGGCTTCTCCGACCTTCTGGGGTCTGCACTGCACCTTTTGCTTCACATTCACAGCTTCACACACTGCCCTCTCAGGGACACACTGTCTGGCCTCCCAGCCTTCTGAAATCTGAGTAGAAGCCTTCCTAACCCCACAACTCTCCCAGTGTGCCTGCACATAAAACCAGTGCCATGTGGATGCTGCCAAGGTCTGCTGTCACCCGGGCGAGTAGCCAAGCTTTCCTCTGTCTTGGGTGGAGGAGTTGAGTGCCTGGATCACTGAGCACTCTGAATGAAATTCTGAGGAACAAATTCTCGATGCTGCTGAACATGGTACAGCCACCACCATTCTAGGATATGCAGCAGCTGCTGCCATTCTGGAACACGGTGTATTGGGGCTTTTTTCTCTAAGAAAATCTTTCACCTTTGCAGTTTTGAGGCTGGAAAGGGTAGAGACTTGCTTCTTCTTGTGATGCCCTCAAGTCATCTTTTATATTCTGCTGTTCCTTTTCAGCAATGGAGATCTCCTCAGCTCTACCTTTGCAGTCCACAGTTTTACTAGGGTTTCTTTCTGGTCAAACTCACATTTTAAATCATTCTGCTGGGCTCTCTGGTCTTAATTTTTAACATAGATCTGGCTAAAAGCCCCCAACAGTAACCGTGCCATGGCCTCAACATTCAACGACCTTGAAATATTTTTCTGCAAGATTAATGAGTCCATTGCCCTTAATCTTAGTCTGAGACAAAGTCTCTGTACATGAGAAAAATGCAGAAACACTTTCTACCATGGTATAACGCACTTTGTGTGGAATCCAACAGCCCTTCTTCAGCAGAAACCTCCTGAGTCTGGTCTTACTAGTGGGATTTTTATCAGCGTTCTGGTCTTCTGAGCTCTGACTAGAATCTCCCAGACAGTAGAGAATAAGATGGGCCAGCTCTACTTTTTCAGTTAGCATCTCCAAGCCTTTCTAAACTCTTCCCACAAGCCATTCCCCAAATCTCCTAAGCCACTGTGACGCTCAGGTACAGTCACAGCAACCACTTCACTTCTGGTACCAAATTCTAATTTTGTTACTTTTCTCTGCTTGCTGAGACAAAATATCAGATGCCCAAAGTTAAAGAGGGAAACGTTTACTTAGCTCAGTTTGTAGAGTTTTCTGTCCATAACAGGCTGACTTCAAGACTGGATGGCACGTGTCAGAGGGCAACAGTTCATGGTGGCATAAGACAGCAAAAGCAACAAGCAAGAGACAGCGAGAGACAAGCCTCTTTCTGATCCTATATGCACATCTGATGGCTGACACCTAGATTGCTCCCATATTGTGGGAATTGTGAGTAAGGCCATAAGCACGACAGTGCATAGATTTCCTTGTTATCCTCCTTTCAATGTTTTTGGGTTCACATCCAAGTTGGCTTAGTTATATGGTGATTCTTTTTTCCAAAATGACTGTGCTACTTTACTTTCCAACAAATAGTATTAAAAGGTTACATTGTCTCTACATCCTTGCTGAAACTTATCAACAGTTCATGGTGGCATAAGACAGCAAAATATTTATTTATTTATAAAATAAATTTGAGAAGGATAACACACATGGGCATAATAAAAAGGAGGGAGTTGCACACAAAAATTTAAGAATGAGATGAGCAGATCCTGGATACTGAGAATAAAGGCCTGGACACAATGAAGCTGATGATAAGCTATATCAGCTGATTGAATGAAAGGCTGGAAATGTTGAGTCAAATGTTGCTTAAATATCTGAGTGTTCGATGCCACTCAGTGACAGCAAGCAGATGAGGAAAAGTGGGCTTTGAGGGGGAGAAGAACTTCACTTATAGGATCTTGCCTTTGTGGTTGTTGAGCTGACAAGATGGTATGTCTGCATAACCTGTAAGCATAAACATAGGAAAGTCACAGGGAAAAGTTGAGCTCTTAGAAATTGATGAGACAATTTAATAATAGTATAGAGAGTGCAAAATTCCCCCCATGATAAATGTAACCATTATGTACCACAAACAGATACTAATAAAATAGTATGGAGAATAAAAAAGAGGGACTAGGCCAAAATTTAGGACATACTGACATTTATGAGATATACAGAAAAGCAGTTTTGCAAAGAAAAGAATGGCCTGTCTAGAAAGAAAAGATTAGCAAGGAAACAATTGAGAAGTTCATAGGTAAATAGTTTGAGAAGGAAGGAATGCCATGCTGTCAGGAAAGTCTAACTCATAAACAAAGTAATATATTCTGATTAAGTGGTATCTGTTTTTTTAGTGTACAATTTTCTATCTATGAGAATAGAAGAAATGTCAGTCCCCGAAGTGGAGATCAGGAGATTATAGATGGGGTGGTAGAGAGTTCTGAAGTAAAACACTTTAATTCTCATAGAAATATTTAAGTGAATATTAGCAAATAACTACACTCTCCTTTCGGACTCTTGTAGTGTTAGGTGCTCCCACTTGAACACTGTTCTCCTGAGATTTTCTTTTGCCACTGATATTTTTTCTAATAGATTATTTTTAAAATTTGGCACAAACATGTTTATTCAATGTTTTATGTCAAAATTTTGACTACATTGTCTATGATACAGAAATTTGAAGTTATATAGATACTTAGGAAATATCCGTTTAAGTAACACAGCAGCACCTTTTATTAGAATAACATACATGTATCTGCACCATCTTTTGTTGAATGCATTCATTCAGATCACAGATAGGTAGCGAACAACTCCCGTGTGCCAATCTCCGGATTCTGGGAAACAAATCAGATAAGAATCCTGTCTCTGGGAAGCTTAATTCTGACCTGGAAAATGCATAAACAATAAGTAGAAAATATAAGCAAACTATGAATCACATTTGAAGGTGACAAGTAACGTTGAGAAAATAGTAGAAGTGGAGTAACCTGGCTTGCCAAAGGCAGGGTGCGGGGAGAGCGTTACCCACGTGCTGGGTATTTGTCAGATGCTGTACCTCGACTCCGGCTTTCCACAGGTGAGAGTGCACAAGTGGATCAAGCACTGGCGTTTGCTGTGACATCCATACTGTACTGTGGAAACAGAAGAGAGAGCTGTCCGATTTAAAGTAGAACAAGTTCAAGTTAGTGAAGACTTCATGTAAAAATTAGCACCCAACCTCAGTCATAAAGATGAGCACAATATAGACAGGCAGTGGGACGTATATATGTGTCTCAGGGTTCCAGAGGACCCGGACTTCCAGCACTTCTTCATTCTATGGGAAGTGGCAGTAACAGGACCCTAATGAGTCAAGATCCTTAACTTATACAACGTAAAGTCAATTTTAGCTCTTGCAAAATACATCAATCCTTCTTTAATCAACAACTGAGATTATCTTCTCTACAGGCCAGGAATTGATTGCAACAAGGCAGTTGCCAAATGTCTCTGAAAACATCAATTTTTTAAAACTAATGAATGTATCATGTTTCCATCTGAAACCAGATCTCCTGAAAGTGAGGAACTTCGGCCATGCTAACACAGCCCCCTCAGCAATGCTGTTATTTTGGTAGTATTCTAATGTAAGGAAATGATTTTCCAGCAATATGCACTGAGCAAAGCAGCTTCAGGCATTGGCTACTTTATTACCTGATATATCTTACATAGGAATCCAACACAATAGATTGCTGCATTAATTTACTGCCAGTAAATGGAATGTTCGATTAGCTTTTACGATTTCGTCTACTTTCAAACACTTCGTATCTACTCAGTCATCAATTCTGGTTCATTTTACTTTTCCCTCTACCCATTCTCACTCTTGCTGTTCAAGATCGGAACCTGGTAAGTTGGGCCTCACCCACTGTACCTGCTCTGGGTCTTCTTGCCCCAATCCAGCTTATTCAAATTCATCTTCTTTTTCTAATACCACGGAGAAATGCTTAAAATAAACACCCGGTAGACAATGTCATTCGGCTTAGAATATATCAGTGGTTCCTTATTTCCTACAGGAGGAATTTCTGCTTCATTATGTGACCAAAGAAATAGCCTCTGAGCTGCCATTGTCTCCCCCAGTTTATCTGCAGCTCTTAGCTGCCCCCAAAGCATCCTCAATGAGTATGCAACAGCACTGCTGTGGAATTTAAACACAAAGACTCACACATTTGTGAACTCCCACAGGCCATAGACTCCACAGAACCTCAAATGATGAGAGTAGGCTCACACACGTCATTCTTTAAAATTTTCCAATTTAATTTGGCAACATTCCTTTCTCAACTATTGAATTAGCACTAACATGCTGACTGAAGGCCCCGGCCTACAGCTGGCTCAGCCACATGTCCAAAGTGTTGATCTTTTCCTGTGCCAGAACGTTATTCCTTATGGTACTCTATGTCTTCAAGTGGCAGCTCCTCACCCTTCAGGCCTAAGACTGCACATGCTGCCTCAGGGTTCCTGCTGCTGAGACACAATACCCAACACACACACCCTAAAGGAGGAGACGCTCAGCTTGGTTTCAGGGGGTTCAGAACTCAGTTGGCTGGATCCAAAGCAGGGATGTCGCGGTGAAGCAAAGCTGCTTAGCCTATGGCTGTCAAGAGACAGCAGAGGAACCACTTGCTAGAGGCCAGGGCAGGGCGCCAGAGGCCACCTCTCGTGACCCACAACCCCCCCAGGGGCTTGCTGCACTGGTAAGAGCAGCATCCAAACGAGCACGTTGGCATGATCAAGCATAACCACCACACCATGTCCTGGAGAGAGCACTTCTTCTCCACTGGGCTGTCCCCATGCCGTCACTGCCCCAGGCGGGTGCCCCCGACAGGCCATCATCGTGCCTGCTGTTTGATGGTGATGATTAAAAGTGTCAGACTTATTAAGCTAGAGTTTTGCTATTGCAGAAATTGTAGGTTTAGTTTGCTTTAATTTACTATCTTTCAAAGAAAAGAGGAGTACATGTTAGTATTTTCAAAATGAAAAACTGGAAGAAAAATACTTTTCTATTGTTCTATGTCAGAAAAATATAAAATAAGTATTTGTAGCCACAAAGTTATCATGTTTGCAGATACTGAGTATATATGTATGATAAGTATGTAATATATATACATGTATACATATATATATAGAGAGAAGGAGAGAGCCAAGTGTACACATTTCAGAAAAAGAAAAGCTTGTACAAATATTATAATACATTTATTGAGACATCACCACATTAATACAAGTTACTGTTGGTCTCTGCAATTACAATGAGGTGCTTGAAGCGGTAGCCAATTGCTTCCAGAGTTTCATTAATCTGGCAAACTGCTGCTGGGGTTGCCATGGCCGTTGAGATTACTGCACATGCATTTTCAAGTTCTTCTCTAAGGGCGGCAGTGCAGGGGGGGGTTTCTGCGCTGTAGGACACCCTCTAGGGTTCCCATATGAGGGTGACACCATCGGTTGGAAACACATCATGCTGTTTTCTTTCCTGAAGTGTGTGCACTTTTGCTGGCAGATGCTGCACATATGTACATTGTACATGGTACATATGTATATGTTACATACACTTATACACACACACGTAGTTGCCAACACGAGCTGAATATCTTTAATTTACCAGGCAGTGTGCTTACATTTTATCTCACAGTAGATGGTTAACTGTCCTTCTAGGGTGATATCACTGCATCACCATTTCACAGAGGTGGTCACTGAAGATTTGAGCTTGAGAGATTTTCTAATAGAAAACCATCCTTTTTGACTGAAAAAAATCACTGTAGAAAACAAGCAATAGTTTCTCTATGCTTTTTTCTACATAAGCTAGCACTGATTGGATTTGAAGTTACTTTTGATTGAAAGAGTGAATGAAGCTCATAAATTCTGTAATATACTAACCAAAGATAAGAAGACCAATATGTTTGGTCCCATTTCACAGTCCTATGTTAAAACAACAATGAAAAAATTGTCTCAGAAAATATTAAAAAATACCACTAATTTCTTCATCTCCATCCAAAGTGTAGTTTTCCCTATGAATGACACTTTACTGAGAATGTTTAATTATTTTTAGTTATCACAACAATAAGGTAAAGGCTTAAATCAATATGTATCAAAAGCTAAATTATTGTAAAATCAAATTTTTATTTAATTTTTCTAGTTTTCAGCTATACTTATATAATATTTTGTGACAAAAATATAGTGAAGATCAATACTTAGATATGTCTGAAACATAGATGTTGAATAAATTATTTGTCAAATTAAGCTTGGATGAAAATTTTCTTGTAACACTTTGAATTGAGTTGCTGTGATTATGTTTCTCCATGCCACTTGCCTAGAAAAGCTCTTTGCAGACATACACTGAAATTTATTTATCTCTGGATCCCTAGTATCAGTGAATAGAAAGCATTAACATACACCAATTAAGGTACAGCCTTTCAACATTTTTGTCTCAGTACCCTATTATGCTTTAAGAATATTGAATACACCAATCCTTGTTTAGGGTTACAGTTATAGATGCATACTGTACTGGAGATAGAAATTGAACAAATTTTAAAATATGCGTTTCTAAATAATTTGAAATACAAAAATAAACTTGCTGCATGTTACCATATATTGATACTATACTATTATGAAATTATTTTCCAAAGCAAAATAGCTTAATGAGAGAAGAATGATTATTTTCACTGTGTAACTCTCTTTATTATATGGTTTAACAGGTACAAAATATATATAAAATATAGGTTTCCATATCTACCTTTCCAGTCAGTTTTTTAGATAGTTGTAGAAGTTGAAGAATAACAAGGAAATAGAGCGTAATAAAGATATGCACCTAGAAAAATTTAAGAATGTTTTTATAGAATTTTGTGAAAGCTATGGCTATTTTTAATATTACTTCAAGACTCAACACGATAAGTGGGTGTGGTGGCGGACATCTGTAATGCAGCATGATGGGAGATGAGGCAGAAGGGCTTCAAGTACGAGCCCTGCCAAGGTGACCTAGTGATTTAGCAAGAACATATCTCAAAATAAAACTTAAGTGGAGCTGGAGATGTAGTTCAGTGCAAAGGTCCTGGATTCAACCATCAGAACCTGCAGAAACCAAAAACAAACAAGCAAACGACAGCAAACAATTCCCCTACCTAAAACTCCTCAGGTAGTGGTTTCTTAATTTATTTCAAAGAGGAATTTGAATCTATTAATAAATTTTTGTCCTCTGCTACATTAAAACCCATTGTTCTATACTGAATATTGAAAAGATTTTGCAATATCATACATTAAGAATTTTGAAAATTGTCACCTATTTAGTAATGGAAATCTTCCAAATGTTAATATAATGTGTAAAATATCACATATAAAAATCACATTGCTTAATTTTGCTTATTATCAAACAAACTTGTTAGGTTTTGGGAAGTTGTCAAGCTAACAGTTATGGATATCAATTTTCTAATTTAGTTTGAAAGCTTGAGTTTCTATTTCTAATTTTAGGACTAAAATCTGTGATCATCATGGATTTTTACATAATCCAAATAAAAACCCTTTAATTCTCTGTTATTCCCGTTAAGCTTACCTCCTTAAGCAATTAGGAAGTTGTTTATTCTACTTCAGAAGCAGAGCTGATATACCATGTCCTTTCAGATCATCTCTTCTGCTCATTACATAGAATAAATCACAATATTTGCTTATTATATTTGCTTTTAAATATTTTCTTTGCTTGCACACTTATTCACACAAAATGCATTTTACATAGTAGGCAGAGTGATATCTTAAAAATTATATGTCAGATCCAATAGTTCCTTTTCAGAAAACCTTCCAGTAGCTTCCCAATGCCTATGGAGTAATGAGCCCGTTTTGTCACCGTGTCCTGCGTAATTACATCTTTGCCGTATTCTCTGTCTTCATTGCCTTCACCTACTCTCTGACAGATGTTTTGCTGCTATTTATGTTCCTCAAACTGATTCACCATAGTCTGGAAAAATGTTTAGCACATGCAAGATGCTCAATAATTTACTGGTTAAAATAATAAATGCTAATTTGAAGAATTTTCATTAAATGCATCCTTATAATAATATGATTTATCTTAGCATAATTTTGTGGCCTGAAACTATGGATAATGCCAAATAGGCTCATCTTAGAAAAGTCTTTTCTGCATGTTCCCAGGAGATCATTATTATATAGTGTTAACTAGCATTCCGTAATTGTTTGAGTGGTTTAAAGACCTAAAAGCTAAACCTCTTTGCCTGGGTGGATCAGTAAAAATCTGATCAAATCTCTGAATTTTCTCCTCATGAAGAAAATGAGGCAAATACACAGAGTATTTAAAGTTATTTCCTGTTAATTCATAAATATGGTTACCTATGGACTACAGAAAACCTCCATGTACTTTAAAATGTCCTAAATCCACATACCAGTTAGAAGACAACAAGTAAGTTATTGAGTATCCCGGAGTTTAAGACTACAGATATATTAATTGAGAACTAGAGAGAATTGCAGTACTATCTGATCAGAGATAATAAAATGTTCAACCATAAAAGTCATCTTCAGATAGAAACCTTCCACTCTCCACATGAGAGACATGGAGGAGACTTTGGTTTTAGGAGAAAGATACACCACCATTCACACAGCATGGTAATGCAGAGCTGAGAGAAGTGTCTAAATCTTTGACATTCACACTTCTGTTTCACTACTGCCCATGCATCCATTTTTGTTGGGGAGTTTTGATGGATAGTCAAGACAAACTGCAAACTGGAATGCCTGGTGCATTTGCAATGTCCTCTGCCAAGGATTTGTGAACCTCATTTGTTAAGATCTCTGTACCTCAGCCTCAAGTTAGTCAGAAATCACAAAATAATTTTATATACATATACAGTATAAAATACACACATGTACTCTTTATGACAGATAGGCTGTCAAATAGATTCTAGAGAAATTTTGCAAAGGTTTAAAAATTGTACAGTTCCATTTGCATATATCTTTCTAATGCATTCCATCGAGTGTGTGTTTACTTGTACACAAGCATGCGCATCCCACATTGTAAAGATAAGGCATCTTACTTCACCCTCAACGCAGCAAAATTATATAGTTGTCTAACTGGAATGCATAAAAATGAGGGAAAAAGCAAAAGAAAGATAATTTTATCAATTAAATGGTGTGTGGAGAAGAACTTTGGGTTCTGCATTAGTTTAGGCCTATGGCAGCCAAGGACATTTATTAAGGAAAAGCATTTATTGTGAGTCTGTATCATCAGAGATACTTTGCTTTAGAATGTAGTGTTCAAAGTATATTTTCTTTTGCCTTTCAGGTAAATATTTTTTAAAGAATATTTCAACTGAATTTTTGAAAATGATCAGAATGAACGAGATGATCATGTTGTGCGAAGCATTAGCAGCTTCACTGCCCACTGCCATAGTTTATACTGGACGCTCCCCAAGCCTCACGTGCTCATAGGAGGAGCTTTGAGGAGGTGACTGATGGGATCATGGGAGGTGACTGGTGCCATGGGGCGACACCAACGAGTGCATTAGTCCATGACGAGTGTGTAGCTAAGTGTGACGCTGGGGATGAGACCTGGGGGAGGGCGTGGTCACTGGGGGCGTGGCCTGAAGGGTGTATCTCCCTTCCTCCTCTCTCCATTGCCGTCTGCGTCTTGTCTGCCAGGCCGTGTTTGGTCCTCCTCTGCTATGCCCCTCTGCCACGTGCTGTCTTGCCTTGGAGGCAGCTGACTGTAGGGTGAACCCTCTACTACAAGCTGTGAGCCAAATAAACCTCCCTTTCTTACAGTCGTGGGTGTCAGGGGCTGTATTTCAGCAACAAGAAGGTAACTAAGCCATTCACCATTAAGTACCTTTGAAAATCAGCCTCTGACAGAGACATAGAGAAGCAGTATTTTCCTAAGTGGGTTGTTTATCAATTGGATCTTTTCAGTTGATGAGCACAACTATCCTATGTAAGTGAGCATTATTTGTTCCTAATTTACAGGTGAATAAAAGTTATTATCCCTGAGTGATGACATATTAGGAGATTATCAAAATCTGTAGTAACTATTATCGCTAATTCGGGAGGCTCATAAACAAAATGTCAGTATAAAAGAAATACATGACTCTAGAGACGTAGCATTAGCACGGACCATTTTTAGATATTCAGGGCAGTAACTGAAGTGCATTAAATAACTTGAACTCTGCCACTACGGATACTGATATTGTCCCTGTCCTTATGGGTACCTACCCATGATAATGTTGTTTTCTTGTTTTTATAGTATACGGAAGAGACAAACAGATAGAAGGATCTGAGCATGAGGCTGCCACATGATTTCCTCCATCTCTGAATGTAAAACCTTCCCCCTTTACTAAAGCTCTTAACTTGAAAAAGAGAGGAAGAGAAGTAACATTTTACCAGATCCTTAACTTCTGGCCTCTTTGGCACTCATACTGGTCTAGAAAGTTTCCAAGGAATTATTTTGGGAAATATCAATTCAATTAATTGTCTTTAGTGAAAGTCACATGGTTGAAATTTTAGCCAACACTTGAAATGCCATACACTATTTTGAGACAATTTTATAAACAACAATAGTAATAAAGGATAGATTATAATTTACTTTGGAGAGTTAGTTAATTTTCATTCCAAGAATTTACTTACTCTCTCATGAAAAACACTTTTATTAAAGAAAAATAACTTGTTAAATGATTTAAAATTTTTTAAGTACTCATGTTGATATATTCCACATTATATTATTTAAAATAAAAATTCTTCTTCCAGTACCAATAAAAGCAGATTACTAAAGGCAAAGCAACATTATATCATTATTGTATTTTTATTATTATTTCTATTTCTATTACTTTTATGTCAAGCAGCACATTATGCAATAGCTGTTCTGGATTACTGAAGATTTACTAAAATTGAATACCTATATAAATTATATTTATTGATGTACTATTCCATGCTTTAAAATTCAAGCAGACTCTCAAGTTCAGGACTTTATTCTGTGGGCAGTGTGAGGCCACTGGGGATGTTTACACAGCAGAGCTGTGCTGACCTGGTTCACGCCTTGGAAGGCTGCACCGACGCTGGTGCACAGGACAGATTATAGGCAGGGGGGGGGCAGCGGGAGAAACAACATGCGGGACTCAGCTCTGATTGGAACGACTTGGAATGGACATGATCTAAATAATCAAGAGAAGACAGTGAATATCTGGGAAAGTGGCAAATTGCTCAGCTTATTGATGTGACATTTAATCAGTCCCAGCCAGCCGTCTTACAGAAATACAGGTCTAATCTCTAGTGTTGCCGTATTTCTGAACTTCAAGAGAAAGATGTAAAATCTTTTAATTTTCAAACCTTGAAAACCAATTCAGAAAATGATTTTTTAAAACACACCCAGAGGGCTTAAAAAATGAGAGAATAGCCCTAGACTGAATTAAAGCAACATTTTATTATTTGCACGCTTGGTGTTGAATGCGTTTTTTAAGAGTCTGCTTCTTTTCCTGTATTAAAGAAAGATTTTGTGGAATTCTTTTCAGTGATGCAACTTTGTTATTGTGTGTCCAGTGGCAATATTGTGGGTTGTTTTTTTCAGTGACACACTTCTGTCTTGCCACTGGATACGCATGGGTTCAGATTACTGTTGTCTCTGTGCTCTGTGTTAGCTGGTTGTCTGATCTATGTAGAGTACTGAGTATAGGGTCATCTCCCAGTCACAGGCACAGATGGAGATGACACCAAATGTAGGCTGCTTTATATTGTCATTACTTTCCACTCTTTCCTACTGGTTTGAGGCTGAGGCATAAGAACAGACAAATCAATTATGTGTGTCAATACACTATATAATGTTCACAAATGATTCAGGTTGGGTTTCCACTCAAATAGTTTTCTGTGCCCTCCTATAGGGAGAGGAATCCCCCCAAATGGTAATTTAAGACATTTTAGGGAAGTTATGCTAGAAGATTGAGGGCTTATTGATTTTATTTGTGTCTTTCGTGTAAGCCAGATTTAGGGATCTCAAGCTTCAGAAAGATGAAATAGTCTAAGGGTAGTTTATGACTTATGTTCTAATATAGATGGGTTATGCTTTATTCATTTGTGCCTGTGCAGAGGCTTACACAGTACTTGATCTAACATTTTAGCTGCTCAGAAAAGAATATTGACTACATATACATCCCAACCCAACTTGATCACTGACTGATGTTAATCACATTTCTTTAAGTAGAAAACTCCTACTTCGAGACATCCACATCCTCACTTTTAACACTGCTTTCTCTTCATCAGGCTCAGGCTCAGCATCCAGAGCCACGCTGGATTTCTCTCATTCTCTTTCATATCTCATTTTGAATTAATAACAAGATCCTCCCAGCAGTAATTTCCACACAATGTACGTGGATCTGCTTCTCCTTGTCCTAGTACAACCCGCCCTGTGTTGCACACTCTGTCGCCAAAGATGACTCTCTGGTCTCCTGATGTCTCACTTTCTGCACGATCTCCTCTGTACAGAAGTGAGAGTGACTCATTTAAAACAGAAACCACGTCGTGCCACTCCCTTGATCAAAGCACGAGCAAAGGCACCACTGCTGCATATTACAAATTGAGCACAGCGGAGCCTCCCTGGTACTGCCCTAAGGCGTGAGGTCCTCCTCAGCTCTCTGACCTCATCTGCTGTGGTTGTAGCTCTTGGTCATGACTATTTGGCCCATCAGCCACATTCCTGTTTCTCAAACAGGCATAACTCACCCCTGGCTCTGAGCATAGCACTTGCTATTCCCTCACCAAAACCACCCTTCTGCAAAGCATTTGTGTGACTTATTCTGCTTTATTCCGATGACTGCTCCTTTTCCACCTCTTCCAGAGGGTATTTGCTCACTGCCTCCTCAGCTGATGTATGCTGGTGACTTCTAACACCTCACTGGTTTCTTTTTTCATACACATCAAATCAGAAATATTACTGTTGTTTGTGCAACCATTAATGGTCATTCTCAGCGTGAGTGACCTAAATATTAAGACTTCATGTATCTTTACCCCTGATTCTTTGGGTAAATAGTAGAATTGAATTGCATAATGCAGTCATGTTGCATAAGATTTGTAACCAATAGAATTTCTATTGTCTCAGCAACCACTCATATTTAAAAGCACCTAACATGAAAAACTTAAAATTGTAATTTAGAAAGAGGAAACAGATGTAAACCTATCAACAACTTTCATGTTCTAATAATTCTATCTCAAATTTACCTTGAAAACTAAAACAATCTTATAAAGAAAAATAGAGTAAACAAGGTCAAAGAGGTACAATTCATAAGATAAAAGAAAAAAATAAGCAGTTTTGTGCACAGTTCTTTGGCACTAGAGGAAGAATCTTTATACTGTAGAGAATAATGTGATGAATTTTCTGGCCAACAATTTGGAAATCTTTTTTAAAAATAAATTAAGTGATATATTCTGTTCAACTGCCTATGAGCAAAATGAAAATTTTAGAATTTTGAAGTTATAAAATGAATTTAAAACTATTATAAAAATCATAAAATTTTATTTTTCTGTCCCCCAATATCAATCCCAGCTCTTTTTCCCATTTTATATAAGTATACTCCGGTATTTCAGACACCACCTCTGCAGTAATCATAGTTAGGATCAAGAAGCTGAATGTGGCTGATGACTTTCAGGACATCTAGACCAGAGCGCATTGCTGCAAAGCTGTTTTCATTCACAACTTTCTGTTTTCTGCTCCTAATGCTAGTATAGTTTTAGGTCTTTAGGCTAAAAAGATATCTTATTTTTTTCCCTATTTCCTTTTGTGGATATGGTTATCTAACTGAAAGATTTATGTGTAGTAGGCAAATGTTGAGCCACATACCCAATCTAAAAGATAATTTGTTCTTGTGTTTTATTGACTCATGTTACCTTAACTCCTACTAGTGTGTGTGTGCACATGTAGGAATACTTCATAATTTCCAAGTCAGTTTGCTTAGAAAGAGCCATAAGCCATTGAATATACCCTAAAATTTTCCAGAATTCATTTGCTAATTAAGCAAGTGATTTACAAATGACAAATAATAGATACTTTTAATTTGATGCTTCATTATAAATTATTCACCAACTTGTTTATAAGATTTTGGGGGAAATGGTAGAGAGAAATATGAGATTTTTGAAGAAAAGACTTATCTGTTCTTTTTAAATTGGCTTGCAAATGAATAAGCCAATGTTGAAGGAAGCAAAAAAGGTGAGGAGAGAAGAAGAGGGAAGCAACATAACACAGATCTATCCAGCTACGTTTCATCCTGCTGGAGACATCTCAGAATGCACTTTTTAAAATAATTAGAACTTTAATCAGAAGGTGATACTGATAGTAAATTTGGAGGAAGACACATTTTTTAATTATAATTTTTTTAATTTGAAAAAATTAAAAAACTAACAAAACAATGAAGTTAAAATCAAAACAATGCAAAAAGAACAAAAATGATACATGACCTCAAAACAAAATGATAGGAATTAACAATAGTTGTTACGTTACATACCTTTATCTTCAGTGAAGTTGCTCAGTCCACCAGGAGTAAGAATGTAAGATTGATCAAACAGTCAAAGACAGTAACAAGTAATAAAAAAAAAATGGAAATGATGGAGAGCTTTACCATACAAGATGGTAGAAGTTCAACAACTGTTCTTATACTGCATATTGTTTTCAGATCAGTCATTCTGATTGACAAATTCAAGCATGCAAAATTGGTCAAGAAAAAAGAAAATTTTAAGCATTGACTATAATTTTACTACTAATATCTGTTGGTTTATTGAAAGGAACTGTTAATGGGTAATTGTTTGATTGATCATGGATGCCTATATCTGGTTATATGTGCAGCCATCTTGAAAATGACATTATGTAATATAACAACCATTGTTAATATCCTATCACCGTGTTTTGAAAATCTGTATCATTTTTATTGTTCTCTATGCTGTTTTGTTTATGTATTTGTTTTGGTTATTTTGTTTTTTTTTTAAATGAAAACCAAAATTTATCAGTATATATAAGGAGAGCTGGAGTAGGGGTATTGCTGGTACCTGTGGTTTACTGAGAGGAAGCCACATTTTAAATGAAGCAGTGATTCTTAGTGCTCACAGTAGAACCTAATGACTGTGTAGGCTCACCAAAATGCTTGCTGACACAAGGTGTCTTGGAATATTTTATTTAGACTTTGGTTTTAATTTTTTCTAATGTTATTTAGACTGTGAATTTTAGTTTTCATAGGCTTTTCACTGTAAATTGCGAGAGTGTGGTAGCACAGCAGGTCTCTGACTTTCAGTGAAATTTTGAAGACCTCAATCTGAGCCATCATTACACTGTGAGCTGAGAGCACATAGTATCATGATTATATCATTCATTAATTCAACTGTGTTTTCAGTCAGTGATCATGGCTCCAAATCCTAATCCCAAACTACTTCGTGGCTCATTCTTTGCCTTTTCTAAATTTATCCTCTAGTGTTCTAGAAATCAGGTTTTACCACTAGCATAGTTCTAGGCAGACTTCAGTTTCTGAAGTTGGCATTTCTGAAGCAAGAGTTTCTTTTGCTTCCCTCTGTCACTCAAGATGCTTTCACATTCTCTTGGAAATGTTGCAAAACTGTGCTTCACATCTATTAAGATTATTTGGCTAGCATTTTACTTTTAAAAAATCAATTTGGAGATTACAAACAGTCTAGAAGTCAAAAGTCCTCAGACTCTAGTACAATAGCCGTCTGCTTTCTGATTTTCTCTATCTGTATCCACATTTTTAAATTTCTGGTTTATCTTTACTTATATCATTCTGTACACTTTTTGGTGGGGTACCATGACTTTTGGGGTTAACTTTATTGTTCTATGACATTCAATAACATTTACAGTGTGATAAAATGATAAAACTGCAGGTATAAGAAAAATGTAAATGGTAAAGGTACTACATTAAAAGGGTTATTTTTCTTCCCGCTGAAGCGTTGGTCTTCAGGTGATATCCTTTGCTCTCTTTCCTTATTGCCAGCATTGACAAAGTTTCAGGTTACTTTGTCCTTATCCCTGAAGATTTAAAAACCTGATTTATTAACCTTTTCCATTATCTTTTCATCAATGTTTGTGGCCTAAGTTTCTGTGTGGAAGGTTAATGCAACACCTTACCTTTTCACCGCCTTGATTTTTACACCTGCTCAACCTTATGTGTTCCACTGGATCCATAGCTTTTCATGATGGCTCCCTAGACTTCTCACCTGTAGTATTTCAAGACTTAAAAATTTCTTCTAAAACATGCCATTATTTAACCATACTACCTAATATATTTCTATCTGTCTTTTTAATAACTCTACACAAAAAAATACATTTTTACTTGATACTTCTCTAGATCCTGTAATTCTTTCACTATTGATTAATGAATCTCAAATCTTTTCCTTCCTTACCTGCCATAGTCCAAAATTATCAAGAATAATCACTACATGTTACTTGTTGACTGCTTTCCCCACTGTGAAGTTATGTGAAAGGCTCCTGCTATGTGTTAACAGAGTACTTGCTACCTGCTTCATCACAGGGGCTAAACATTATTAGTAAAAATTCTACCTGGTGCTAACACTGCAATTTGAATTTCTAGTCCCAAAGCTCAACAGGAAAAATTTATTTACGGGATGTTCTTATTCTCTAAAATGAATGTTTTACCTATCCTCTCTCTGAAACCTTTTGCTGTTCTCCATCATTAAATTAATCTCCTAGTCTGCTATGTATTTATTTATCTATTTACTTTTTATTTTTAAGACAAAAGAATGGGGATATGTAAACCAGAATATCACAAAAACCAATACAGAAAATATCCAATTATAGAGAAGATAGTAGGGAATTGGCATTGGATGTTGTATTACATAATATTATCTTTGCATTTGTTAAAACAGAAAAAATAAGGGGGGAAATACTAAATTATAGAGAGGATAGTGGGGAGTTAACACTGGATGCTGTATTACATAATGCTATCTTTGCATTTGTTGACACAAAAACAGTTAAGGAAATAGCATATTACAGAATAAAAAAGTAAAGAAATAGTAGGGAGTTGACTCGATGCTGTATTACACAATGTTATCTTCGCCTGTCTTACTCATTTATACAAACCATGGCTCGTTCTATTAATCAATTATCTCCACCTCATCTCCTTTGTTCTACAACCCTGTCAGTCGTCTTCCCATTGGTGATAACTGTACTTCTTGGTTTATTTATTCCCTTGTGCTCTCCCATTGGGAAGAGACTTGGCTGCTTTGAATTATGCTGTGTAAAACATGGGTGTTCACAGATTGCTATGGCAGGTGTTGGAGAAGCACCCATCCTCAAAGACTATAACTGGCAAGCCCTCTCAGTCATCGGGTGTTGGGTCAAGTAGGCAAGGTTACACAGCGAACCGCCGGGCTCTGCCTCGATACAGTGTGTCCATGTCTAGAGACTCAGGCAAGTCTTTAGGGCTGCTTTTGCGGAGGGCAGGGCATATCGCCTGGCTCCTCCTCAGGGGACTGCCTCTCCCAAGGGCTGGGCTTTCTGCCTGGCCTAGTCTGCTATTTAACTACAGGAGAAATATTATAGTTATTTAACATGAGTCAGAAAATTTCTCTTCTCCTTATCAGCAAAACTCCACCCATTGGAACCTAATCCGTTTTCCCCTTCACTTCAGTGAGAATGGAAGATGTGCCTGCTTCTCCCAGACGCCAGCCTGTTCTCACTGGTGACACTTCCCATGCCATTGCAGCTATTCCGGTGTTTCCGAAATTACTGTTCTGTCCTTGATTCTGTTTTATCTACATATGCAAAAAACACGGCTTAATATTGCTCATCTTAAGATAAAAATCTGTACTGTGACTTCTAGTTATAAATTGGTCTCTTTGAACCCTTCTGTTATGGCTTGCAAGTGCCTCCAAAGCCATATATGTTAAAAACTTGTTTGCCACTCTGTGGTATTGTTGGGACGTGGTAGGATCTTTCAGAGGCGGGAACTATTTTTATGAGGTTGTGTCATCGAGTGCATGCCCTTGAGACCTCGCACCATTCTAGTTCTCTCTTTGCTTCTGGCCAGCCATGAAGTGAGCTGCCTCCTCTATCACACGCGCCCACCACAACACACTGCCCCGCACAAGCCCAAAGCAATGGCACCACCCAACTGCGGGCTGAACTGTGAGCCCACATCAGCTTTTTCTTTTCAATAAGTTCTTTACCTCAGGAATTTTGTCACAGAGGTGGAGAGTTGACTAAGACACTTTCCATAGTAAAATACTCTACCACTCTTTCTTGTGATCACTATTTCTATTTTTACTCTTCCTATGTACTATGTGCCAATATTTCATTTATTTCTTTTTATTGCCAAAGAATATGCCATTGCATGGCTACATTATGTCTATTAATCCATTCATCAACTGATGGATATTTAAGTTGTTTCCAGTTTGGGGATATTATGAATAATACTGCTATCAACACTTATGTGCAAGTTTTTTCAATCTGTATCATTATATATTTTACTCCTGTGATGCTCAAAGTACAAACATCAGATTTTAAAATAAGTCATCGTGGTTTTCTGTGATATGATAGAATTTCTTAACTTTAAAATAAAGTATGGATTAAGGGCTGGAGTAGAAATTATTGGACTGAACAGAGAGAATAAAACTGATGACTCAGTTTGTCAATTTCAGTATGCCGCTGGCTACCTGGCTGCAGCTAACTCACCTGGGACAACCTCTGAGCCACTTCCAGCTCTAAAATTTGGAGTGTTATCTCCCATGCTGTGTAATTACTCTAAACACTAAGTTATGTGAGATCTTTACGGGAAGCTTTGACTTCTATTGCCAGGAAATCTTTGGCACTTTAAATACAACCACTTTTTTGGTACTTACGAAAGCTGCCGAGGAGTGAATGGATACACATCACTTACAGAAGCTTTCTGCTTATCACCACAGCAAACACGACAAAGACAGAAATGACTTCTACCCTCTGGTACTGAGCAATCGAATAACTAATTAACAAAATTTGTCTCCTTGAAAGTGATAATCTTGTGGAAAAATGATCCACTCAGTTTCTGTACAGTTTTGACTAGTGGCTCAAGATGTGTGTTTCCACCACCCCAAATCCATGCTAATTAAGTGAAGGCTCACATACGAGGGGCTGAGTTGACCCTAGATGGACTGCATAATAATTCACTGGCCTCTAGCACCAGGTTTTCAAGGTTAGTATTTCACCAGAGGGAAGAGAGTAGAGAGGAGCACTATATTAAAAACGTCAGAGAAAAATTGGAAAAGTGAAGAAAATCTGTTGACCTGGGAATGTTAAAGAAATGGATTTGTACTGGTAATTTCAAGAGTAGCATGGGAAAAAAATTGGAATTGTAAAGCACAAATGCAAATAATTTTGGTGACAGTGTTACCATATGAGTGTTAATCACTTTTGTTCATACAAGGTGCAGCGCGTTCATGTTTATAAGCATCAGTGAAGAAAATAATAGCTTTCTGTGTAGCACAGAGAGGCCAGACTAGGGGTAAAGGGGTTTTTCCATCTGTTGACTGCCCCTGTTTAGCAAAGGAAAGTGCCTTCTGCCCCTTGCAATTGTTTGGAATTGCAAATGTTTATGTCACACTGAGCTTGCCAGATTTCTGGGAGGCAAGAAAATAAATATTGCTGCGTGACAATCTCAAAATGAAAAATTTTTTCCTTTTGCTCTTTTGCTTTCTAAAATATTATTGCTACACAATTCAGTATACTCGGGTGCATGGCTGAAGTGCACGACTCTATCAGTCTTCACACGTGTGTCGGGCTGGGAAACCATCATCACGGTCGGCACGCTGACCCTTCTCATCAGCCCACTGAGGCTTCTCTGTCTATGTTGTGCCCCTGCCTTTTCTTCTTTCTCATTTTCAACCAGTGACTGGTCCACTTTCTGTCTCTCTACAGTACTTTTTCCCCAGGAACGTTACATAAATGACATATGTGCATTTTGGGTTCAGCGTCTTCCAATTGTCATGATTTTGAGATTCATTCATGTATATCTCAGCAGTACTTACTCCCCAGTTATTCTGGGTAGTAGTACATCGTATGAATGCATCATAATTTATTTTCTTACCTAATCATTACTGGAAATTTGGTTTGATTCCAATTTCTGCACAATTATAAATAAAGCTGCTATAAATATGGATGTGGAAATGTTTAAAATGTGCACATTTTTGTTTCTCTTGCATTCATGTATAAAGTGTGTAACTGAGTCTCATGATAGATGGTTGTTTAAACTTATAATAAACCACCAAGTCATTATCTAGAGTAGCACTACATCGTCTCTAGATTCTTTCTGAAATTTATGATGTCTTAGTCTCATTGCTGAGGCTTGACACCTGGACACCCACAGTTTAAAAGAGAAGTTTGTCTTCGTTCATGGTGACAGCCAATGGTCAGTGAACTCCAGGCAACATGGACAGAGGAAAGGTCTGGCCGAGGAAACTGCTTACAAAGTGGCTCCAAGAAGCAGAGACATTAGGAAAGATCTGGGGAGGGAAGTACACCTGCTGGTCCCACCCCAGGGACCTGCCTTTTCCCGGAGACCCTGCCTCCTTATTCCAAGTCAGTTATATGGCCTCATAGTCCAGCCTTTGGGCAAGAGCCCTGCCTACATGAGGGTGAGGCCTTTAGGGGACCTCCCTCATGCAGACCATCACGTGGGACGGTGACAGTTGCTTTACCCTCCCTAAGAGTTGTACTGCCAGGCTTCATTCTCACTGTGTTGGGAGTGCTAATGGTCATGCGTGGCATCCCGCTGCTGCTTTCACCTGCATGTCTCTGGTGACTTGTGGTGCTGCACGTTCCTTCCTGCGTCTGTTACTGTTTTCCTGTATTCTTTTGTAAAATATCTTTTCAAACCTTCATCCAGGATTATCTCTTTGAGATGTCCTTTTATTTTTTGATAAAAATTCGTTGCCTGATATATGCTTCAAAGACATATGTTTCAGTTGGTGGTATTTTTCCAATGTAAAAATATTTTCATTTGATGAAGCCCAGTTCATCAATTCTTTATTTCTTTAATGTTATGTATTTTTTTTACTTTGTAGATAAAACATATTTGCTTATCTTAAATTGCAAATATTTACTTCTACCTATAGGTTTGTAGTTTATATTTTAAGTTTAGATCTGCAAACTTAATAGCCATACATGATATGCTCATCATTTTTCTGCACCAACTCTGGTGGTGTGGTACCCTATGTCCAAGGGGATTTTGTCTTTTTTCCATTGCATTTCCTTAGCACCATTGTTGAAAATTCATTAAAACATTTTTTTGGTACACTTCCAGAATGTATATTCTGTTCCTTTGATTTATATGTTGATCTCTTTGTGATCACCACACTATTTTGACTGGATTATGATAAATCCAATGCTTTTTATAACTTGCTTTGTTATTTTATTTTCTTTGCATTTTCCCAAAACTTTTGCAATCAGCTTATCAAATGGGTGAAGAATTGGAATTATGTTTAGTAGATATATGAATTTTGGGAAAATTATAATCTTAACAATGAATCTTTCAATCTGTGAACATTGTATCTCTTCCTATTTGTTTGAAAGTTCTTTAGGTTTTTTTTTTGCACATCAGATGGGTAATGTGCCGATGTCCTAACAAAGTTTGAGGGAGGCATATCTCATGCAGATGGTGTGAACACCCAGTCATCACACACGTGAACTGAAGGATATGTTCTTTAGTTTTGATGAATATGATTTACAGTTGCAGTGCAAAGGCACTAGCACAGATGGTATGGATAATACTGTTATAGGCAGTTGAAGCAGATAGAAATATTAGAGGCAGTCAGACAGGGCCGGACCCTCGAAGGAGCCAGTGCAGAAGATGAGACACCATGAAACTGTGGGGAGACAGGCACCTCCAGTTGTGGACAGAAGATTAAACAGACATGCCCACATACTTCCCTGGGGAGGGACCTCAGGGATTGGTATTCTAAATAGGTAGCAATCATCTTGAAAAGGCCAGGAAGAGTCAGTAGCCCAATGGCCCCTACAGGAAAGGCCTCTGTTCTGTATTCATGCATGCTTGCTATGTGACTCACTTCCCCATTTGATCCCAGTTTAATCAATTTTACCAGAACAATTATACTCATAATCTTAACTGGTTGACCATAGTTTTGTCCCACCTCATGCCCACCTAATGCATTCCCATGTTTTCCACCTTGAACCTGCCTCACCTCATGGATTTGCTCTATTAAAAATCCCTAGAAAAGATGGATTCCTGGGCCACCCTCTTGGGCCCCCTTCTGTCCCTATCTCAGACAGAAGCTTTCTTTCCCTCAATAAATGTACTCTGCTCTCAACCTCCATTGTTCCTAAAACTCATTCTTCGATTTTAGAGAACATGAACTCATCCCAGATATGGTTCCGGTTGGGAGTTTTTTCCTGTAGATCAATATGAAATAAATGGAGTTGGTTGTGTCCCAAACACACTGTATTATTAAATTGAACAAACACCACTCACAGAAGTACAAATGGCTAATAATTACATAAACAGTGCTAAGCATCTTTACCCAGTAGGGAAATGTGACTCAAAATTACAGTAAGATTTCATATCACCCCAGTCAGACCACTAGAGAAAATATACTAATGAGACTGTAAGGAAATAGAAACAGGCCTACATTTTTGGTGGAAGTATAAAGTAGTATAGCCTCAGTGGAAATCAGTATGAAAATTCCCTGGAAAACTAACAATAGAACTACTGTATGATCCAGCTATACGGCTTCTCAGTATATACTTGAAGAAATGTGAGTCAGCATTCTGTGGAAATATTTGCATATCCATGTTTACTGCAATGCTGTGTACAGTAGCCAAGCTACTGAATGAGTGTAGGTGCCTTTTGACAGACGAATGGTAAAGAAAATGTGGTATATGTATGCAGTGGTGTATTCAGTCATGAAGAACAGGTTTACGTCATTTTCAGGAAAATGGATGAACCTGCAGACCATCGTGCTGACTGAGCTAAACCAGACTCAAAAGACAAGTCCTGCATATTCTCACATGTGTGGACTCTAGAATAAACCCTTAGATGTGAGAGCAGGGGAGGAGGGGGAGGGGGAGGTGGGTGGGGAGGAAAAGGCGAGTGATTAAGAGATGGGCTATGATCAAAGTATGTGATACGTTCGTATGAAAACGTCAAAACAAACACATTATTCTGTGTAATTAATAGTTCCAATACAAAAATAACAATAATTTAAAAATTTAACTTTATTTACAAAAGCAGAGCAGGCTGGATTTGGCCCACAACAATTACTATTTAATGTAATTATCCATATAGTTTGATTTTGATATTCTACTTCAATTTTTCTTTCAACTTGCCCAATTTTCATTGTTCATTGTTTTTGGAGTGCTGGGGATCAAGCCCAGCCAGGGCCACTTGCCTGCGAAGCAATTGCTAGTTCGCTACCACTGAGCTGCATCTCTGGCCTTCCTCTGTGTTTCTATTGTTTGCTGTTTGCTTTCTGATGAATGGGTGCAAAGAAAGCCAACAAGCACCGGAAGCCAACGGAGGCAGCGGGGATGCAGTCCCCAGTGGAGATGAAGCTTGGAAAAACGTGGGGGAGGAGGCTGAGAGACAGGCCGACATGTGCACCCAGCGGAGGAGACGGTGGAGGCAGGGCCGCCTTGGAGACCACCGCGTGTGGAGAGCAGGAAGGGAGCGGGCCTTCCTCCCAGGGTAGAGAATTCTAGTTTTATTACTGCATTGCTTGTCTACAACTCTTTACAATGTTTTTAGTAACTCTTCAAATGGTATACTCTGAATTTTTAAAATCTACTTAGATTTGTAGTACTTCCACCAAAAGAAGAAAATCTCCTTGCAGCCATTGTTTCATATCTCTCCACCACTGACCTTCACGTTATGTTTGTTCTGTGTATTTAACTACACAGATTAAGTTCAACCAGACAGGGTCAGAAGTTCTGCTTTTAAAATAACATATATTGTGTATTAATCCAGTCTTCTTATTCCAGTGTTTTGCTGTCTGGACCCTTACTGACGCTGCTGCCCTACCCAGAGCCAACCAATTCCTAGGTGCAGGGAATAACCCTCTTGCACGCACACCTTTCACATGCGAACCGACCATCTGAAGAGCGGCCACCTCCACTGGGTCTTCACAAGGCTGCCGCCCTCTGGCTTCCATCCCCCTTTCCCACTCGTCCTAGAACCGGGTCGCAGAAACCTGGGCAGCCCCTGTGTCCCGGAGCTCACTGAGATTACTCAGTCCAGACCTCTATTTAGCTCTCTTGTGGAGCCCTGTCCCTTCTTTTCCATGAAAGCCACAAAACAAAGCTCTTGACCAGGTTTCCTTCCTTTTTTTATTTTTTAAAGGGAATAAAAAATAATTTAAAATTAGAAATGATACAGAATTTCACTAAACAAGATGATAAAATTTCAACAATGGTTTATTATATTACACGTTGTTGTCTTCAAATTAGTTGCTCAGATTACCAGATACAAGCATGCTAAATTGGTCAAAAAACTAAAAAGAAGAAAATGTATGCAGTAACATATTGTAACATGATGTTAGACCAGCAGAATTGTTGCAATTATTTTACAGAGATCTTTCTTATTCCTCCTGTTATCCCTCGTGTTAATATCTTACATAAACAAGGTTATAGTGATCAAACTGAAAAATTAATACTGGTATAAAGCTCCTAACTCACTACAAATTTCTTTTAGAGTACTTCAAGTTTTCTACCCTTTTCCTATTCTAATATAGTGTTTCTCATCATCGTGTCTCTATTTCTTCCTATCTGTGACAGCTTACCAGTATTTCCTTTTCTTTCACATTTGACATGTTTTAAAGTGTATTGGCCAAGTATTTTGCAATGCCCCCCAAGTTTTTGGGTTTGTGTCATGGTTTTTCATGATTAAGCTAAGACCACGCGTCTTAAAGGAGAATTTGACACAAACAATGTGCAATATGCCTTCTTCCATTATCCTACGGGTATATTCTCTCTCTCCCCACCTATCTCTGTCTCTCTCTGTCTCTGTCTCTGTCTCTCTCTCTAACTTCGATCAAGTGGTCAAGGGGACTTGTCAGCTTTATCGCAGAAATGAATCACTGACTCCACACTCAAGAGTGTAGAAGTTAAACTCAATCTCCTAGAAGATGGCATAGCAGAGGATTTGTAGATATATGTTAAAATCCATAGTAATAATAAATGCTTTGAGAATTTAATTGGAGTTCTTGCTATTTTTATGTTTCTTCTGAAACTGCCAAATACAGACAATATTCTCATGTTTTTATACTGTTTTTGGAAAAGAATGGAAAAATGATTGGTTCTTTGGTTACTGTCACCATAGAAAAATTATTTGGAAAAAAGAAGTTACAACACTTAGTGAGTAAGAGGAACAGAAGGGTGACCTTCGTTTTCATGTCTCTGTTGACTTATGTGTCACTTTGAAATGTCACTTTTCTGCTTTTGTCTTTGTAACTATCCGGATAACATGCTGTTCTGCAATAGGTTATGTAAAGTATATGTCCACTTCAGTTCTGTTGTGAATAGTAGATAAATGTATGTTAAGTGACTATTCATCCAATAGCAAGATATGAACATAATCTAACTAGAGGGATCATATTTTATTTGATTTGGTTTTCTTAAACTTCATAAATCCATGGTATGCAATTGTAACCAGGTTTGTGACTGGTGTTCTTTGTAGTCTGACTATTTTAGTGAGATGAACAATATACTAAACTAATGTTTTATTTTGTGAACCAATAAACTTCAAGGTAGAATGGGAGAGGCTGAGATAACACCTTTAATTACATTTTAGACATATATTCTGAGCTTCACAGAGATGTTTTTTACCACAGGGTAATGCAAAATTAAAGACAAAGCCTCTAAAATTAAGGCATCTTTCCTTCTCATTTTGTGACCTTGTACAAGCATCTCTCCTTTCCTTAGATTCTTCATTTATAAACATGATTTTAGTGAGATTAAAATGTAACAGTGTGTATGAAATGTCTGGTAGTTCCAGGCAAAAGTAAATGCCAGAAGCTGCCATAAAGGAAATTCTCACCATGTGCTAACAGTAAACATATCCAGAAAAAGAAGCACTTTACATGCCACATTCTTAAATGTCTTAGATGTAACATTTCTATTTTAGCCAGTGCCATTGAATTAATGTGGAATTTGGAATAAATGGACAAATGGTATCACTTAGTAGCTTCTTAAAAACTTAAGCAATTTATGCAACCTTGTAAACCTGACTCCTCATCTGTAAGATAGAGTTAGCATAACAAAATTATAAGCACTTATTGAAGGCTTATCATATGCCAATGGTTTTGCCAATTTGTTGCCTCCATTATGTATTTAAAATTGACACTCATAGTTTGGTATGTAAAGAGGTTTTATATGTAAATCACTTCCTACCATATCAGCAACACTATTTCTGCTAAATACATTTTAATTTTCTTCCCTTTCCTCTATTTTCATCACATACTTTGACAGCTCATGTCACACTGATTAGTAGACACACTCAATCATTTTTACACAATGCAAATCATTTTGCTGTCTTTTGGTGTCACTGTCTGAATTTGAGTTCCTTCACTTGCAAGTATGAATCAGTTATAACTGCTATGTGAGAACCTGCATGCAGAGTGTTCTGTCAGGCCTGGCACTTTTCAGCATGTAATCCATGGCTGGTTCTATTTCCTTCTTTAAAACTTGCCTCAGACTCGAATTTTTGAATAACCCTATATGCTCAACTCCATTGTCTCATAAAGAACCATGTTATAAAGAAACATTTTTGAATAGGCATTTACTGCATTGGTTCTGAAAAGGCACAGTAATGAGTTTTCCATTCATAATTCTATAGTAGCAAAAATTTTCAGAGGTCATTCTGTACATTGTAATATAATTTAAGTGATGCTGTAAATAACTTAGAAAACACAATCACTCCAATAGCTGCTTGTTAACTAGAGCCCTTAATTTTAATATTCTGGTTTACAGTCTCCAAATACTTCCTAGTTAGAAGATGAAAATGTAGCATATTCAATTTCCTTCCCAGTATAGATTGTGATGGTACCAAGAACTATATAAATATTTTTTATGTGCCAGCTGTTTGGAGGAACAGAAGAAGATTGTTTGTTTTTTCTTCTTCTGACCTTAGATAAAACATTTTTCTCTTCTGTGAATAAAATGGAATCTAACATATGCGATATGCTTTTGATGGCGATGTGTTTTTGGTATTATCTGGGTACACATTTATACCAAAAGTAGTGATTGTCTTTTTGGTGGTTTGTAGGGTAAATAGGAAGTTTTGAGACAACCGGAACATTTGTTGGACTTTTCGTGTCCATGATGTATATAATATGGCACTTTCTTTTGAGAAACATGGAAGAAAATTGTGGTTTCATCTAGCAATTCAGTTAAGCATTTTTTGTACACTGAAAATCTTTCAACTATAAAGATATTGTCTAAATTGAAGAAGAAAAAAAGGCAGAGCACAGAGGCATAGCTTGTCTGGCAGAAAATACTCAGTGGACAAATTGTCCAAACTGTATGTTATGGTTTGTGTCCACATGACCCCCAAATCCTCAGGCAGTTATTTGGTGGCTTTTAGAGTTTATGACTGATCCATGATCCAGTGCTGGGACTATGGGTGTGAAAGCTATACCTGCCCTAGGGCAGATACTTTGCTGGGATTATGGGTGTGAGAGCTATACCCTACGGGGAGTAGTTTGTTTATATAAGGGAGAGAAAGAGGCTGCTTACTTCATTCCTGCAGCCATTCCTCCCTTTTGCTGGTTGTTTTTGCTGTGCTCTGCTGCCCTGAACAGTTTGCCCTCTGCAATGTGCCACTCTGCCTCAGAACCAGCCAAGTATGGACTGAAACCTCCACAAACTGTAAGCTAAATAAACCTTTCCTTCCTTCATTTTGGGTATTTTGTCTCAGCAATGAGAGAAAAGTAACCAAGACAGTATATATTTCCAAATGTGTGCTCATGGCATAGCACACATACTTTTGTTGTCAAGCACCAATATGGCGATCACAGGAGCATCTGTTTGATTTCCTCATGTGTGAAGGAGAAGCAGAACTGAAAACCTTTCCTGAGAGAATGAAGTTGAGCTAGCTTAGGTCTGGAAAGAGACATTTATGTGTACAATATACAGAATAGCTTGGTTTCAGCTAAGGACCCATTCCCATGTTTAGCCAAATTGTTTCAGATGAATTTGGTGCTTTGACTCAGAGACTGTAATCAGCTCTGATTAATCTTGCGTGAGTCCGATTAGATTTTCACATTAGAACATCACAAGTTTGTGTTTACATAGTTGTTTCTAGAATGAACTCTTGGCCAACTAGATACAATGAGAAAAATTTGATGAGATTTTTTAGAACGTGAGTTTCATTCTTTCATTTGAACCTGCATTCTAAGGGAGTATAAAACTGGTGCTGCCGCTGTCACTTGCTACCACATGCAGACCAGCTTTGCTTACAGAAAATGGAAATTGATATAAACACTGAGTTTTGGATTTGTCTTAGCATAGCTCATGTCCTGGTTTTCCTAATGCATGTGCTAATATTCATAAAATCATGTTACTTAAGCCTGCTTGGCTTGAGATTTCTCTCACTTGGAGCCTTGTTATTTCAAGGGCATTGCAGAATGGCCATGCCTCCTCATTGCTTTGTCTGAAATGGAAACTTCCTGGTATCTGCTTTTACCCTCCATCCAACAAGAACTTGGGTGGAATAGTTGCACAATAGTTATACAAGAATGACAGAGGTTCATGCACACTGTCAATGTAACTCTGCGTAGATTTACACTAATTGAGAGATTCAGTGGAATTTTTCTAGTGAGTTTTCACATTTCAAGTGCAGTATGCTTTAGACCTGAGTTATAAAAGAAGAAAAACATATTCTTTCCTGTTCTGTCCTCAGTACTCTTGTCTCTCCTAGAGTAACTGACACCCCCCACACGTGTGCACACTCACTCCAAGAGCGAATACTTCCCTGAAATAGCATAGTCTGTCCATATTAAATATATTCTTAAATATATTCTTGAGAGGTTCGTCATGCAAAGAGTTCTCTTATTAAATGAAGACACCCTCATCAGGAAGAGCAATTTAGTTCATTTTTGTTTCTAACTTTCCCTTCCATATGAGTTGCACACCCACAAAATAAGTCAAAAGGACACATTAAAGTATTTCCCTCAAGATTTTGTGAAAAATAAACTCCTATTCCCTATAGGAACATGAAAACTATTGCGAGTTTTTATTTTAAGTAGGCAGCTCTTGTTTAGAGTGTAAGTGGGCAGAGTCGTTGTAGAAAAATATTTAGCAATGCTTTTTGAACCTGGTATGTGCGTGTCCTGGGACCCAGCACTCCCACTCCTGGATTAACAGCCCAGAGAACTGGCTCATAGCTCTATGCTAACCTGTGCAAAGCTGTTTTTGGAAGTGGAAGGCCAAATATTTTCACCTGCTGTAAAATTGGAGCACAGTGTTTTAAGGCTTGAACCCTGAAGCCAGCTGTCTGCGGGCCAGGATTTTCTATTTCCTTTCTTCCCTTCTTTCTCCGTCTCTCTTTTTCCATTTTCTTTCTTTCCTTCCCCTCTCCTTTGTTCTCCTCTCCTCTCCCCTCCCCTCCCCTCCCTTCCTCTCCTCTCCTCTGTGGTCCTCTTCTCTTCTATTTTTTTTCCTTTTTGCAGTACTAGGGATCAAATCCAGGACATTTGCACTGACCTGACCTACAAATTCAGTCCTTTTTAATTTTTGAGACAGGTTCTCACTACGTCACTAAATTTCCCAGGCTGAAGTCCAATTTACCATCTTCATGCTTCAGCCTCACCGAGTGCTGTGATTACAGATGTGTGCCACAAAGGCACTGGAAAGTATTTTGTACAAATGATAATGTGAAACAGCTTGTCACCTCTGTGCCTCAATTTCCACATTTGTACAATACAGATGATATTGTAGTAACTGACATCACATGTGAATCACTAAAAATAACTTAAAATTACCCAATTGAATTGTTCACTGAAATTCTTTCTATTCCTAATAAAACTCCATGAATGAAGTTATATTCCATAAGTGAAATCACGCTTCTTCTTCAAAAATAAATGCCAAACATGAACAGCAATGGGTTTCTTTCCCTGTCTTTATTTTTCACTCATAGTAGGTGAACATCTAGTCAGACCTTGACAGTGGCAGCCTGTTTCTGTTTCACCATTTTGAATTTAGAAACTGAAAGTCTATCGGATGTCAAAATTCAACTATAACTCTTTCTTGTCAGTACTGGAGGTTAAACCAAGGTTTTTACAACAAGGTACATCCCCAGTCCTTGCTTTATTTTTTATTTCAGGGGAAGGTCTCACAGTAGCTAGGCTAACCTGACTGGGCTAAGACTTGCCACCCTCAGCCTCCCAGAGTATGCGGAACATTTGCCTTGGTTACTTTTCTCTCCTTGCTGAGACAAAATACCTGGTGCGTAGAATGAAGGAAGGGAAGGTTTATTTAGGTTACAGTTTGTGGAGGTTTCAGCCCATACTTGGCTGGCTTCAAGGCAGAGTGGCACATGGCAGAGGGCAAATGTTCACGGCAGGAAAAGACAGCAAAGCAACAAGAACAAAGGGAGAAGCGGCAGAGATGAGCAGCCTCTTTCTCTCACTTATATTGTAAGCAGGCTACCCCCACCCAGGAGGCCTGTAGCACTCACATAATCTCCACGCCCTCCTCTTGCAGAGCCTCAGGATGGATACAAAGCGAGGACCCTGGCCCCCTGCTCAGTCACATAGTTCACCTAAACTTCTCAAGTTGACACAATAAACAACATCCCAGAAGGGTAAGGGCGTGTCCCTTTCACCCCAGGATGCAGAACTGCTGAGTCACTTAGCCAAAACTCTAGGCTCCCCAAGTTGACACAATGTATCAAACATAAAAACCGTTTTAATTGTCTCTGAAATAGTAGCTTGCCCTAAAGAAAATCAATGTTCACACACTCCTCTCACTCCCGCCTATCAGAGGCACTTTATACAGTACATTGCTTCATCCACCTGAAGGCCTCTCTTTCATCTTGGTTTTCTTTCTATCTCATCAATCACTTCTTCATAATAGTCTGTATTTCTCTCTTATTTTCTGCTCAGTTCTTAATTTTGGAGTGTCCAGTTCTCAATCCTGAGCTATACAGTCTCTTCCTACTTACTTCCTTGGAAATTTCCTTTGGTATTATTGATCAAGTTTTTGATAACAGCTTACAAATATATACTTTTTGCTCAAACTATCTTATAAACCTAGATTTGCACTACCGACTGCCTATCCAACATCGTCATTTACATATGTAATTCAGAGATGAAACTGAACTTACCCAAATACCTGATCGGTTCCTTCTCTCCACCTTCCTATCCCAAATCCCTGCTCATCCTGCAGTCTGGTGTCAGCTGATAACGACTTCATCCTTCCAGTGCTGAAGCCAGATCCCCAAAGTCATGGGTGAACTCTTTCTTTCTGTGTTTTCCAGCTTGTTATTGCTCGGAAAAAACAACAGACTCACCCAACTGAAAGGAGGCGAGACTTATTTTAACTCACAGTTTCGGAAGTTTCCTTCTCTGGTCAGCACTCCAAGGCAGAAGCACCAGGGCGGGAGGGTGTGGCAGAGGAAAAGTGCCATGCCGACCGCCTGGCGCCAGGAAGCAGCAGGCAGGAGAGTAACGTAGGAAGATACGCCTTCGAAGGGGCCCAATTTCTCCGTGAGTCCCTGCCTCCCACAGCCCACTCGGCCGAGGAATTCGTAAGTGGATTAACCCACTGATGAGGTCTGCATGCTCATAGTCCCGACAGTTTCTCCAAGCCCCTCTCCTGCATGCTGCTCACCTCATAACAGCAAGAAGTAGAGAGAGAGAGAGAGAGAAGATCAGAGATGAAGGAACATAGTCCTCAAGGTCACACGCCCCATGACCCTCCAGACATGCTAAAGTATGTTTCATGAATCCGAGCATCTCTCAAATCAATGGAGTTGACAGTCAAGGTTAAGCGTTATACTCCCGTTATTCATATCCAATTAATTAAAAAGCCCTATTCTTCTACCTTCAGAATATGCACAGAATCTGATCACTCTCACAAATGACCCATCATCGTCTTCTGGATCGCTGCAGCAACACCCTAATCAGTTTTATTTGTATCCGTGTGTTCTATTTCCAGGGCAGCAGCTGTATGGATCCCTTGAAAATTTCAGATTATGTCACTCATCTGCTTAAAATTTCTGGTGATACACCTAGACCTGACCTATGCCAAACACTTCCACTGCTGCGTACATCTCCAAGAGAAGTGAAATCGGGTGACAAGAACAGCAAAATTTACTACAGCAGAATATTCAGAGCAGCTTTACTGATAATAGCTGCTCACCGGAAACAACTGAGATATCTATGAACTAGAGAACGTAATTACAAATTATGCTATATCTGTGCAATGGATTAACACACAATAAAAAATAATTAAGAACAGAGACAAATATGCTGAGTAAAAACATATCAGACAACATGCTCCATAGTGAATGATCCTATGTATAAGAACAACAAGAGTGTCGGAAACAGGTCTATGGAGGGAGAAATTGCAATATTGATTGGCTTTTTGCAGACAGTGGTGCTGGTTAGGAAGGAACAGAAGGAATTTTCTGGGTCCACAGTAACATTCCATATCTTGACCTTGGTGGTTATATAAATGTATATGTGAATGAAAAAATCCATACAGCTTAATATTTTTGCCCTTGCCATATGTAATTTGTCCTTTATTGATTATGAGAGGATTTAATTTTGCTGACAAGTACCCTCTGAAAATCTTACAGTAAGTGAGGCTGGTCTTTTCTTTTCTTTTTTCTCTCTCTCTCTCCTCCTCCTTCTTCTTCTTCTTCTTCTTCTCTCTCTCTCTCTCTCTCTCTCTCTCTCTCTCTCTCTCTCTCTCTCTCTCTCTCTCTCTGTCTCTCTTTTCTCTTCCTGTTCATATATGCAGTGGTCTCACATAGATTACTTCTTTCTCTAAATCAGCAGTGTATATATCTGTTGAATAGTAGGTACCTTAATTCTAACTTGACTACTTGCTGTTCTATAAAATGATGAATACTTACCATGCAAGGTCACACTCTTCTGTCTGCTGTTCCCTGTGAGGAATTCTGTACACGAGGAAAAACAAAAAACAAATAAAAAGACAAGCCAAAAGAACCACATGATTGCTGGCTTGATAATGCATCTTAGCTCTCTATCTAAAAAGGCAACTTCTCTCTTAGCACGCACTGTTTGTATTATTTATATCACTGGGCACTTGTTAAAAGCCTTGAAAACTGGCGTAGCTGCACAAGTGTCATATTTCCATGACCTGGGCTTGGTCATTATCTTTATTTTGCAAAAGAAATGAAAGAAGTTTGTGAGCTTGTCCCACCAGTGTGGGGGCAAGTAAGTACTCTACATGCGCTTCCAACTGTAGCTATGGGTTCGAAACCCAGCCCCTCAGACAGGTTCTTGCTCTTTGGGTCCGACAACTTTAAAATCGTTTAATTTGGTTTCCCCAGTCTATCACATCTTCCACCTAGGAAATGGCAAGCTTAAATTAGGAAATGTATGTGAAAACTCAGATCTGCATGGAAGATGACATCAAGTAGGAGATGTGGTATTTGCAGTTACTCTCTCAATTTTCTCTTTTGACCATTTGAATGAATACATCTTTGGGTTTCCGACCCTCTAGCACATGTATAATTCTTGATTTCAAAACAATAGCGCTAATATGGCATATATATTACTGAAGAACCATATAGATGAGCCAGTACTACTATGTTACTGTACATCCACGTTCCATTGTAGATGATAAACTTCTCTCCAAGAGTACCACTGCAACCAAACAAAGAGCATTTGTCCTGAGATGAATACTGTGCAGAGTTGATAAGCAGAACCAGGAGCCAAAAGGGAACAGTGAGGTTTATTTCATACAGCTGGTGAGGAGAGGAGACTAGGGATTTCTCCTTAACCAGGGTGTCCAACAAAGAGAATACAGTGGCTGTCACTGCACATTCATGTTGGGAAGTCCTACCATCACGGGAAGAGGTGAACACAGCTGCAGATCAAGCTACTTCATGCCTAGCGTTCAAACTGTCAGATGGGGACAATTTAGTGGTATAATGTTATTATAATGAGTGAACTTCACTCTGGGTCCCGTGGAAGAGTGAATCAGAATCATCTACCCATTTCTATGGGTTCTTCTGTGCTTCCTTGGGGGACTTCATCTGAAAAGAGCAAACACTAGCAGTGACAATATTAGCAGTCATTTAAAGAAACAGCAGCTTTTTCTTCTGAATATTTAAGAGCTTGGGCTTCAAAGATTTTCCTTAAGGCTAACAGAATTAAATGTGATCCATTTTATAATGGATGTATCTATACCACGCTAAGGTTTTTGTTCAGTAACCTATGATGAAATTTTATTTGTGCTATCAATTACTACAAATATTATTTTTTTATCTTCTCATATATTTAACATTTAATTTCTTTTTAATTAAAAAAGTTTTCTTCATGTTAGTTTAAAGAGCATTCCATTTGGTTGAGAAAATAAAAGCAGGTTAGGCATGATTAGTTTGATGTTCTTTTCGGATCTCATTGATTCATTTGCTAGTCATATAACCTCTGCAAATTGTCTTACCTATAACTTTTAGCTCCTCCCATGTAAAATGAAAGTAATAATAATGTCCTCATTGGATTTTTTCCCTGTCAAAATTACACATTAATTCTCAGATGAGCACTGGAAACATAAGAAATATTTCTTCCCTCTCACATTCACAACTTACCCAAACATTTGTTTCTTATTTGTGTTTTCTTGCTTACCTCAGTGGAAGTAGTATTTTTATCACGTTTTCTAAGTCTCAGCTTTAGCATTACTGATCTGTTGTTTAGGATTAATAACACACTTTTATCTTGCTTCTATTCTTGGTTATATGACATTACTATACAGTCTTTGAAATAAAAGGTCATGAACCAACTATGTAGATGTACTGTCTTTCTGCTTATGCCATCTCATACTTTTGTAATTTCATTTTAGAGTTCAGTATTCTTTCTGAATAGAGTGCACAGAGTGCCATTTCCACATAGAGACCATTTTTCTCATAAATTTTAAATCATTTGCTCAAATGAAAGTACAAGACCAGTGTCTGGATATGCCTATGTTATTTTCATTCTAGACAATTTAGAAACTAACAAAACTTTTATTTTTCCTAAGGCTTCTGACATATCCATGTCACCTTTTAATTTTTTTATAATTTATTATAAATCCGAAAGAGTAAATCCAAACAGTAACTGTTTCCTCTGCCCTTCAGTGAATAAAGCACATGAGGCAAGAATAGCTTATCAGCTACTCTACCTTTCTAAAAACTAGACTTCCAAAAGAAGTTCAGAGTTGAAATTCTACAACCCTACTAGGTCTCCCATTGGAATTCTGTGAAGGTAATTTCTGGGAAGGATGGTGTGAACCTTCGCCTGACAGGCCCTTAACCAGAACAACTCTGTTGCAAGACAGGCCCTGAAGAGCTATTGGTGGGGACCGGGATTCATCAACTCCAAAGAAGCGAGGGACCCTACCTTTTCATCTACAGCAGGATATGACTTTGTCATGGCCACTTGGCGTACAAGCCAGGTGAGTAGTTACTGGTAAGGACATCGATTATTCATGTGACTTCTCCCTAAAGGAAGATAATTCTTTTTAATAAGCAAGATCTAAAGTACAGTGGAGCGGAAGCTCCTCAGACGCAGTCTCTCTGGTGCAGGCAGCTATGTCTGTAACACCTTCTACCCATTCAGCAAGAGGAAGGTGAAGCGACAGGGCAGAGGCGTGGCAGCCACAGATCTGCTCATCTGGCGCCCAGAGCCTTCGTGTCTATTAAAAATCCTTGGGTACAGTTATGAAGTGAGATGGGGACTCTCTTTCATCATGGATGTGTGCGTGTGTGTGTGTCTGAATAGGGATACAGGAGATGTGGACACTCGTAAGTAACTCATTTAATATGAAGTAGTTGGTAGCAGAATTGAAACTGGTAAGAAGATTCTCCCAACCTCCATTCATCATGGTTGAATATTGTAAGGTGTCTGGGAAGGTGAAGGAGTCAGTGATTTTTTGATACCATAATAGAAAGATAGTCTATGGGATAAATTGCTGGGCAGCTAGGGGAAGATTTTACTGTGAGGTTTAGTTAAAGGTGTCAACTGATCCCTTTCTCTAGTCAGCCAGGTCCTACATGTGGAGCACTGTGGTGAAGGCAGGACTAATCAATGCATAGTTTCATTGTTCTCTCTGTTTCTCTGTCTCTGTCTCTGTCTCTGTCTCTCTCTCTCTCTCTGTCTCTCTCTCTCTCTCTCTCTCTCACTACATTTCAGAAGTTAGCCTCAGCCTGGATATCCTGCTGCCTCAGCCTCCTGAGCAGCATTACAGGCATACACTATTGCAACCAGCTCCTTCTAGTCTCCTAACCATACTGATGGAGGGAGTTGCCAAATTGAGGAGCAGTCTAAAGTAGCCAGATGTATAAAGTGATGGCTCCCCTCTAGTACTTGGGATAGTGATTTAGGGTATGACATATCAAGGACTTTGATGTGTCAGAAGTCTAACACCTACCTGGATTTTAGGAAATTGTATCCACATTGTTAATGAAACTATAATTTAAGTCAAACCCTGATGTGAAAAAATAAAACAAAACAAAACAAATATGTGATCAATACATCTAGGCACTGTGTATTATACACAGCTATATGTTTAATTATAATTTAAGTCACCAAGTCAAGGGTAGACTAATCCTCATAACTTTGGTAGCTATGGTGCTTTTGTAGAATAAAATTGCAGATTATATGTATGGAGTTTTCCAAATAAAGGTTTGAAATTTTGTCCAAAAGTTGAGGTATGAAATTTTTGTGCTTGTTGTTACAAGTAAACCATTAAAACATTCCATTAAGCAAGTTGGTGTTGAGATATGGTTTAATGCATTTGAACTAAGACATTCTGTAACAGTAAAGTGGGCTGAACTCCACAGGAGATGAAGGACTCTATTTATGACAAACAGAATTTATTAATTTTAGACTGGTTACTGCTTATCCCTGACATGTTGGTCAGGAATGTGGGCCCCTAACTGCCTGTGTTCTCACCTTACATATGTTTTCAGTTTCCATGGTAGTAAATTGGAATATTGTAGCCCTGGCCACAGTTTTTTTTCTTGTGTCACGTGACCAGGTCAGGCCCAAGTCATGAGCCCAACCACAATAATGTATACTTTCTGTACTCTGTTTTCTATGTCCCCCTTTATATAACCATACATCTCCTTTATGGTTACAATGTCTATCTAGGGCCAGGGAAGGGGCGAAACAACCCAAGCAAGGTTTGTCTTTGGAGAAGCACTCCAGGGCAAAGTCAGGACGACAGAGTTAACTTTGTACAACTCCTCTGGGATGTTTCTCAAGACACATTTTAGGCTTGCACTAAGACTAGAATTATTCTATCTTAAAATGATATGCTAAGAGTTGCCATCCCCTACAATTCTAAATGAGCTATGTCATAATCTAATTGTATGCGTTTGTCTCCCAAGTCAGTATTTTGAATGCTACACAGACAAGCAGAGGGTATTTATGTAAACTCCTGGTGTTTTTCAAAGTGTAACTTTAGGCATATTTAAAAATATATTGATATCAAGTTAGTCATAAGTCCTGACATTCAGATTTGCCCTTGGGAAATTTGGACAAAAAATACAGAGATGATGAGTTCTTTTATGGGTTTACTAAAAGACTTCAAGAAATGAGAGTTTAGGGTTCAAGCCCTTTAGGTTAAAAGTTAATAATGACTAATGCCTATGAAAATGGGGTCAAAAAGGAGCTTTCGGCGACGTTCCTGAGCCTCTGTCGTTTTCCCTGCCCATTACTGCGTGGGGAGTACCTGAAATATAAATATAAATATAAATATAAATATAAATATAAATATATGTATATGAATTATATTATATATGATTTGGATTTCACTTAAGAGAACCTTTCTTTTCTTTACAGAGTAGCTGCCTGAGAAAGAGGGTCACATGCTCACATTTCTCCAGGGCAGACTTAGTTCAGACCTGTGATCCCAAAGCCAATGTTAGAGGCCGTTTTCCTTTTGAGAAAACCACAATTTGAGTAATATGAGCAGGGTGACTGGCCCAGTCCCTCAAGAGGAGTCATCTGGAATCTGTACCAAGCAAAGACGTTTGACGTAAGAGTTGCAAGGAGAAAAGAAGAGAAATTTAAAAAGTAGAAGAGCGTGTTTCAATTTATTACATAGTTTGACTTAGGCATACAGCATAGTGTTTCTCAGATTAGTACGAAATGAAGAAATGTAGCCTGGTGTGGTGACACATGCTTATAATCCCAGCACTAGGGAGGCTGAGGCAGGAGGATTGTTTTGAGTTTGAGGCCAGCCTGGGCTACAAAGTGAGCTTAAGGCCAGCCTAAACTGAATAATGAGACCATGTCTGAAAAAGACCAAGAAAAAAAAAAGTGCTCAAAGCCATATTATAAAATATGTTTTTAAAACAGAGGCAAATTGAAAGCCTCACCACAAACCCATAGCCTATTCAAAACAAAAATGGTTTTTCCTTTCTCACTAAAGTAGCTAGAATTTTCTGTGTGATCTTTTTGCTCAGAGATTATGTGAACTATAAAGAGTAATGTTCCTTGTAGGCATCTGATTTTGGTGTCTAACTGTTTTTTAGAGGAAAACTTGTTCTAAATCTGTAAAATGAGAAGCATGGGGAGTTCTAAAATATTTTCTTGAGAGAAACAAAGCTTCTGAACACGGTGATAAATGGTTCATTTCTCTGTGAGTTAAGTTGCCCGTAAACCTTCTAAACAATGACGATAAGAGTCGCAATAGAGTGAAACAAGCTTGACTTACAAAGGGCTGTAAGTATTTAACGGTGCTTTAAAGGGATGGACTGTGCAAGACATTTGAGGGAGGCGTTCTGGACACTAACATGGGTCACCTGTTACTGGGTGACTGATGAGACAGCTGTGCCTGACGCACAGTGCCAGAAGGTACTGACTGCCATGGAGGAGCAGGCTGCAGGGAAACTTAAACTTATCATCAGAATCCTTACCAAGCACAGTGTTGGAACCACCCAGATAAAGAAATATTAAGTTAAATTATTGTAGCTTACTGCAAAAAATTTTTGTGTCACAGCTAGGTAGAGACATTAATGAGGTGTCCTCTGGGCCCTGATTCTTCCTATTTCCACAAAGCTAACATAGGGCCTATTTAATGCTGCTTGGCTCAAAACTGCAATCTGTGTGTCTGAATTTCTACAGCATTTTCCACCAAGACACATAATTTGAGTTGTTCTTCAGCAGTGAAGTATGAAAGGACTGTGGCTCAGCAAGGAATGATTTGATCTGGGGAGGCCCCACATCCAGCACAATCCACAAGCCTCCTTAGGAGCCCAGTGGCCACAGGAAGCTGGCTGCAATGGGCGGCTTCTCACCCCACTCCCAGGAGCAGCCTGTTTCCAGTGAGTCTCAGTGTATTTAGGGTATTACTAAAATCCTTAGGAATCTGTAGCCTGCCTGCAAGGACATTTTTCTCTGTCTTCTTCCTTACGTGAACATCCTCCTTCAGGATGTCATGATTTAATTCCATTGTTTTCTATTCATGTTTCCACTTCCTTAACATTAGAGCGAGTTGCAGTGTTTCAGTTCTTTTATTACTGAAACATGCAAACACTGTTTTGTATGTAAGCTTACATTATATGTCTATAAGAATGCTTCAAAGTAACTGTTTAGAGAATACTTCTTAGTGAATGTACTTTTGAAATGCATTTAATTTTTATAAAGATTAAATAATTTTTCTGCACATTATTTTTCCTCTAATTTACTCATTTTCTCACATTATGGATCCTCTATAATTTCTAGGGTAGGAATTAGGTTTGGAGATGACGCTGTTTAGCTCTGAAATGAAATCACTCACCTTCCTGAAGTTAAGGAACTTGGTTGCTATTATTAATTATCCAACAAGACAAAGGAATGATATTGTACTTATTTCTAGGCTCAGTAATAAATCATTGTGTAAAGAAGTATTTAGCAGGTGAAGCAGATTTATCTAATACTCAATCATGTTATTTTCTAAAGGATAAATCTTTGTATTTAAATTCCTTAGCAGAGATTCTTTCTCTCAAATTACACTCCACCTTTTGACAGATGGGTCTTTTCCCTGGAGCAAAATTGATTGGAACAAGTGCTCAGTAAAAGGAGTAAGGTTATAAGTCACATACTCATTATCTGGATCAGATAATTAGGCATGGTACTGTTAACTTTGCAATTTTCAGATTTTCACTATCTGATCTATAAAACTTATTGTGCCTTACATTAGCTATGTAATATGGTGGAAATTTGGAAAAAACTTCAAAGGATACAAATACATATTGCTTTTGAAACATGTATTATGCCAGAGCATCTTGAGCTAAGGAACCTGCATAAATTCCTATAGATGATCTATTCACACCATGATACCTGATTATTACCACTTATTTTATTAAAACTATTGATTTTTCAAGGATACTTATTAAAATTTATATTATTACATGGAGAAAATTTAATAACTTTTTCCTTCAGTTTTCATCTGGTTTACACTTCCATTTTTATGTCTGACAATAGGTTTTATAAAGACCCTCTGCCAGTATAAATGAGAATTGATAGCTTTTTAGTCATTAAACATATAATAAAAAGGTTTAGCATGGCTGCCTTGATATCCTGAATCGATTCAAAGAGTTTACGGCAACTTCTGCAAAATAAAAACATTACGGTGCATCCTCATCCACCTTCTTCACCAGATCTGGCACCTTGCAACTTCTGGCTCCTCCCCAAAGCCAAACTAACCGAAACTTTGGAATGGATTCCGGACACTGAGGGCGCCCAGGCTGCAGAACTGAAGACACTCAGGAAAGAGCACTGCCAGGGCTGCTCCAGAAAGCAGCAAGAGCGACGGTGTGAGTGTGTGAAATGAGGGGAGCGTTTGAGAAGAATAACGGCAAGATGCCTTTTACGGTAATAGTTCTTGTTTAATTTAAATACTTTCATATGTTTTGATCATATCTAGTATTATGTAATTTGTGGTCCTCTAATAATATTTGTTTTTTGTCATCAAAGACAAATTTTTCTGTGTTTTTTTTTTCTTTTTACATTCTTTAATAGGACCCGTAAGGTGTTTCAGAAGAATTAGCAATACAAATATAAGTGCATCAATGTGAACAATTGTTTAAAAATTGTAAGAAATGTATTCCCTCCAAAGCACACAATAAAACCTAGCTATTTTACTTTTATTACTTCCTTATGTTTGCCACAAGTGCCCTGAGTCAAGACAAATATGCAGGGAATCCCCACAGGGGGCCCAAGGCCAATGATGTCTTTCTTTAAAAATTATGTTTAGTTTTAATTGAAAAAAAATGCTCACATAGATTTCCATTATGCAGTGTGATATTTTAATACATGGTAAGAAGAGCAAACTGGGCTAACTGACACATTTCTTTTGATGAGACATTTCAAATCTACTCTTCAAGCAATTTTGAGAACTGTAATGCATTACTATGGACTCTGATCACCTTGAGACAGCCGAATGTATTCATCTTCTCTCTTTCCCTCCCTCCCTTCCTTCCTTCCCTTCGCTCTCCCTCTGTTTCTCTCTCTCTCTCTCTTTCTCACTGAGTAGTACCCCATTCTGTGTGTGTGTCGTCTGTTAATGGACACATGAGGTGTTTTCATATCTTGACTGTTGTGAATAGTGTTACAGTGAACATGGCAGTTACAGTTATATATTCAACATGTTGATTTCAGTTCCTTTGAATATGTATCCAGAAGTTACTGAAACATATGCTAAATCTTTTTAGTCTTATTTTAGTTTTTGGAGGGACAGCAATACTCTTTTCCAAAGTAGCTGTATTAATTCACATTCCCAAGAAAAGTGTAGAAATGTTCTCTTTTCTCTACATCCTTCAAAATACTTTTCTTTTTTTGATGACATGATTTTAACAGGTCTGAGAAGATTTTAGTTTTATTTTGCATCTCTCTGATTATTGATATCAAGAATTTTTCTTGTGTCTGTTAACCATTCATATGTCTTCTTTTGGGAAATGTTGATTCAGTCTTTTAATCATTTAAATAAGATTAATTTGTCTTATTGAATATTTGGAGTGCTTTATATATCTTGCCTAGGAGCCTCCTATGCCATGTATAATTTGCAAATGCTTTCTGCTAATATATGGGTTATCTCTTACTCTGTTAATTGGAGCATTCACTTTGCAGAGCCTTATGGTTTCATACAATCATATTTTGTAGGCTGTATTTTTTGGGTTTACATCCAAGAAATCATTGACTGAATCAAAGTTCTATTTTACCCCTAGGTTTTCTTCTAGTGGTTTTACACTTGCATGTCTTACATTTAAATCTTCATCCTATTTTGATTTCATTCTTGCACTGTTTTTTATATTTAGTAATTGACCCTTAAAATTTAATAAGATATGTGCAAAAATTTCATTATAAGGTTGTCCTTAAAGTGTGGGTGGCACTTTAAACATCCTAACAGTGATGATTGGTTAACTCCATTGTTATACATCTAATTATGGGTAATAGAACAGTTAAAGAATAAGTAATACTATGGAAAGATGTATATGACATAAAGTAAAACAATCAAGTTGTTAATGGTTATATCATTGAATTTTTAGTTAGTTAAAACTTGGTTCCTTTCTTTTTAATAGTGTTGCACATGCACACACACACACACACACACACACACCCCTGACAAGAGTACTCCTAAACCATTAGCAATGATGACCTATTAAGTGTGATTATATCATGATTTTAACTTCCTTACTGTGCTCATTTACATTTTCTAGAGTTTCTATCTATATATATGAGGCCTGCATCATGACAGAGTATTTTGAGGCATTGAAAAGATGCTTCCCATGACAACTCCCTTGTTACCTGCTCCCACACCTCCCACTCAAAATACATCAGTCTTATTTCTATAGACATAACTTAGAGGAGAGCAAACGCAGCCAGAGAAGAAAGCGACGAGTTAAAATTCTGAATGTAATTTTACTAATTGATGGGAGAAGCAATAAAGTAAACTTTTCCTTTCAAAAGCCAGGCCTTATTTCTTTGCTCAACAGAAAAAACATTGAAAAGAAAAAGAAAAAAGAAGCAGTTTATATATTCCCAAAGGCTGGGGATGTAGCTCCGTGGAATAGCACCTGCCTGGTGCTGAGTTTGATTCCCAGTACCAAAAACAAGTGATGACAGCAACAAACCCCAACTTGACTGTAATTCCCAAAAGCTACAGGAAAAAAGATTTTGTTGTTAGAATACAGTAATTAAAAAATTACTTCAAAAAAGATTTTACTGTTAGAATACAGTAATTAAAATTTTAAAAATTCATTTGGAAAGATGCCAAGAAGAGGAACAACTGGGTCAAATGGGACCTCTAGTCATAGATTTTTGAGGAATCTCCACACTGATTTTCATAGGGCTTGTACCAATCTACACTCCCAGCAGCAGTGGAGAAGGGTTCCTTTTTCCCAAAAGCCTCACCAGCATTTGTTATTGGTTGATTTCTAGATGATGGCCTTTTTTCTGGAGTGAGATGAAATCTCAGTGTTCTTTTTAATTTGCATTTCTCAAATGACTAATGATTTTGAACATTTTTTCATGTATTTATTAACCATTATTATTCATCTCAGATGCCCATTTTTGGGGTTAGATCTTTGAATTTGGGGGGATCAGATTATTTTCAATTCTTGATATGTTCTAGATAGAAGTCCTTTGTCTGAGGGATAGTTGCCTAAAATTTTTCCCATTCTACAAGTTTTCTTTGTGCTCTATTGGTGACTCCTTTTGATGTGCAGAGGATTTTTAATAAGATGAGATTTCAGCTTTGATTCTTTGAAGTATTTCCCATGCACTCTGGGTTTTGTTTATGAAGTCTCTGCCTACCCCTATGTCTTCAAGATTTCTGCCTACTTTCTTTCCCAGTAGATTTAGTGTTTCTGTTTTTAAATTCTTCCCTGCAGCCATGCTCTTTGCATTGAGTCTTTGTAGACTGAGGAGTAGAATCTCTTTCTTCATCATTAGTGTGGGCGTTCCTAGTGACATGCTTTGACCAGTGGGTGCAATACAAGTGGGTGGGATTGAGTCAATTCAAATTAACAGCTTAAGAGATAGTGAGTGCTTCTCATCTCTCTCACTTTCTGCTTCTTTGATGACAACAAGCCAAGGTAGCTTGCAGGAGGGCTCAAAACTATAGAGAGAGGGTCAATTTATCATGGCCAAGAGGGCTGTGCCACCCTGGACAAGCAAGTTGCAGGTGGCTTGCTGGTCCGTCCCAGATATACAGGCCTTTCCAATAACCCAGTCGACTCACAGTAGGTTCATAATGAAAAATTGATGTGTTTTGTTTTGTGCTACTGATATCTTGTGCTTGCTTGCTTTGTATCACTCTGTTGACAATAGTTAACTGGCACAAAATTGGAGAGTTAAAATTACAGGTTAGAGTGAGAAATAATAATGTATGCTATCAGGTGAGTTTTTACTTTCAGAAAGTTACTTGGTATTAGGGAAATCACAGAAGATGTAATTACTCTTGAGATACAGGTAAATCTAGAGCATGGCCAAGACCAAAAACATTGGAGGAAAAACTCTAGATATGTTTAAGACAGAAGCCAAGGGCTCATTGTCCTTGTATCTTTCTCCTACAGAGTGGCCAGCCAGGCCAAAAGCCATCTGTGAGCACTTCTTTCTCCTTTGGGGGCATTTAGAGTCCAAGCCATAACAGAAATCTGCCAACATAAGCCAAAATTAATACCATTTATTTATCTGTTTATTGTTAGCATATTCACTGTACAAATTAATGGGTCCCACTGGACATTTCCACTCAGATGTGTACATCAGGCACTGGCCACGCCCCTCTTCCTTTCTACCTGCACTCCCTTTCCCCGCCTTTTCCATGCTCCAGCCCTTCTCAGTCCGTAACGCTCCCTTTTCTATTTCAGATCATCTTTCTTTCAGCGTCCACATGTGAGAAAAAACATGCCATGCTCGGCTTTCTGTGTTCAACCTATTTCACTCAGCGTTATGTCCTTCATCCCACCCATTTTCCTGTTTCCTTCTTCTTTAGGGAAAAACAATCTTCTTTTGTGCATATATGGTATGTTTTCTTTCCTTCCTGTTGTTACTTTTGATAATACATGTTCATAATATGTAAGGATTACATTCACTGTAGGAGACTGGTACATGTACATAACACATCTCAATTTTCTTCTTTTCCCCCTAACCTCCAACCTCCTTTTATTTTACAGGACCAGGTTCATTTATTTCATAAGATTCTAAAATTTATTAGCATGTACACAGATTGTGAACCAGACTAATAGGCCAAAGAACATATAAAACATGTAAGACAAGTATATTAAATCAAGGTACATTTTTACATACATTGTCCACACTAGATTATAATACCTTTTTCCTTTAGTGTTTTTCCTATTATCTGTGTTTTATTTCCTACTATACACACATATACACACACACACACACACCACACACACACACACACACACACACTGAGTTTTCATATAAGAGAAACCATGTGGTATTTAAGTTTGTGTGTCTGAGTGACTTCACTTAAATTTATAGTCTCAAGGAGAATCCATTTTTCTATAAATGACCCAATATAAGATATGTTTTATTTATTCATTTATCTGCTGAGAGGCACCTAGGTTGACTGAGTATCTTGGCTAGTGTGAATAGTGCCAGAGTACACATGGTTCTGTTTTTTTCTGTTTTGTATTTTGATTTTATTTCTATTGGATATATATGCACAAATCATATATTTGCATTACATGATATTTCTAATTTTAATTTTGTTTCGTTGGGCTGAGGATATAGTTCAGTGCATAAGCACCTTCCTGGCAAGCACAAGGTCCTGAGTTTGATTCCCAGTACAGGAAAAAAAAAATGTGTTTTGTTGAAACTCCATTCAGTTTTCCACAGTGGATATACCACTTTACATTCTCCCTAACAGTGTTAAAAGATTTTCTTTTTCATCACATCCTCACCAGTATTTGTCTGTTTTTGTTTTTTATCATAACCATTTTAACTGGTGTTTGATGGAATCTCAGTGTGCTTTTGGTTTGCATTTCCCTGATGGCTAAAGATGTTGAACATTTTTAATATATTTATTTGATCATTTTTATGTTTTGTGAGACATCTCATTCAGATCTTTTATCAGTTTTTGATTGGTTATTTTTTATTATTTTTTGGCTTCTTTATATATTCTGGATATCAATCATCTTCCCAGTGGATAGTTGGTAAAGATTTTTCCACATGACATAAGTACTCTTGATTAAATTCTTAGCTGTGTTTAAATTTTAATTTGACATGGTCTTATTTGTCAGTTTTGGTTTTTGTTCCCTGAGTTGTTGGGAGTGCTAGACACTGTCTTGAAGTGTTTCCCCCTATATTTTCTCCCAGTAGTTGCAAAGTTTCTGCTCTTATCTGGATGTATTTGATCCATTTTAAGTTTTTGTTTGTTTGTTTGTTTGTTTTTATGATATTGAAAATTAAACCCTGGGCCTCGACACTGAGCTTTATCCCCAGCCACTTTTACGTATTGTTTTGAGACCAAGTCTCACTGAGTTGTAAAATTGCGCATACTGCCTTTAAACTTACGATCCTCCTGCCTCTCCCTTCTGGGCTGTTGGGGTTATAGCCATTTACCACCATGTGTAGCTCTTACCAATAACTTTTAATGATGACCCTTTAAAATGCTTGACTGTCACTATTGATGGCAAACATGGTAGAAAGAGATGATAAGAAATTTTAGGACATTTTAACAATCACTTTAAACTTTAAGATCATTAACAATATATTTAAGTTTTTAGTATTCTGCATTTAAAAATGTTATTCTATTTCCAATGAACTTATGCATAAATGTCAATCAAGTTGAACTTTTGATATTAGTATTTTCAAACAAAGATAAGTCTATGAACTACATACAGTTTTAGAGCAGTCACTGTGCAGGTAGCACAGATATTTCTAAAACACTGCATAAGCTACAAACAAGCATCAAACCCTTGAGGGGTTCAGCTTCAGTGCCTGCCAAAAAGCTCTCCCGCTGCAGTTTCCCTGTCCTTCCCTGCCCCGAATGTCTGCACCTGCCTGTCCCTCTCACAGCCCCATTCCCCAGCTGCCGCCCTATGCAGCTGGCCAGACTGTGGAGTACCTGGCACTGCACGGAGCTGTCAGAGGCAAGCACAAGGGCTGCTGGTTTGAACCTACTTGGGAAGTACTCTTAGCCTGCACTGGTCACACAGCCTCAGGAGTGGCAGTGAGGCTGCTGGACTCAGGTAGCCTCTGTGCTAGTTTGGGCAGCAGAGTCCGAGCTAGCTTGAAGACGTCTGATTGAGAATCTCTAAAATGATTCACTGTTATACTTTGTAAAAATACTATGAAAACTATTCATAATACTGTGAAAGGCAAATTATACATCTTATTTCTAGGAACCTCTGATAATTGAGGTCGTCATTTAATTGGTAGGTATGTATTGTAGTCAGCGTTTACAAGGGAATAGATTTAATATGGGGCACATAATTTATAGGATTATTTCATAATATTCACCCAAGAAGTCAGATGCAGAAGAATGCAGGAGATCTGTCCCTGCACTAGAGACCTAAAGATTCTATCTGAAGGCCTGGATCCATGGCAATGTCCTGCATGCATCCAGCCAAGACCTTGAGCTCATAGCAATGTCCTCCATGAGTCCAGCCGGTGATGGAGACGACTGCAAAGTGGCTCTGAACAGGATTTAATATTAACCAGTTGGCTTTCTATGTTTACTTGTGAGGTGTCTGAAGATTAGGCACCTGGTCTGGAGATGGGCAATGGACTCATAGTGAGTAAACTTCTGTGAGTCACTGGTCACCTTAAGGCTTGTATTGGCCTGTGAAGCTGTGACATCTCACAGGACAAGATAAGGCCATAGCTGGGGTTGTTTGGCTCCAACCCCAGTTAACTACAAGGAGACGGCAGCTGCAGGCTCCACACTCCTACAATAAATACCAACCTAGAGATAAGGTAGTTCTCCTACCTTGGGAAGATTCTCCCAAGGTCCTGTTAGTTTCCTACATTTTCTTGAGCAGCCTCCTCCTTTGTTTGAAAACCAAATAAATACAGGCTGCCCAGAGAAGTCTTGGTCTACCCCAGAGAATATAGAAGCTGTAACAGAGTTATACCTTCCTGGAGCCCTGAAATCATTTCAGTTGTCTCATTTATTTAAGCCTTCGCCATCCACTCACTTGGAAGATTGTGGGCCTGATCAACCCACAATAACTAAGGGTTATTTAACCCAATAAACTAGAGGCCCAGAGCCCATGGAAATGTCTCACGCAAGTCTGTATCGAGGATCTGCGCTGGGAAGGCCCAGTCGGTGGTGGAAACGAGAAAGTCTGCACCTGCAGGATGAAGGATCTGTGCCAGCAGCTGAGGGATCGGCGCTGGAGCCAGAAAGCAATGCTCAAGGTAAGGACCAGAGCTCCCTCCAAAAGAACTGCAGCTGTCCTCAGCAACAGTGGGGACCCAAGCTGCTCCAAGAATGAGAAGAGCTGAGTTTATATCAGGAAAGCCAGAGTGACAAGCTTCCCCAGGAGAATCAACAGTGCACCATCTTTCCCTCCAATTCTGCTTTTTATGCTGTTGGCAGCAATCCTCAAGTGGGCCTTGCACACCCAGGACCATGCTGATTCAGTTCAACTGGGTGTTACAAGTTGACCATTAGATAATCCACCACAGTATGTGAACCTTTCTCTACCTAAAACATTACGCCAAATAGAGAGGAAGTGAGAAGTGTAAAGTGTAGCTTTATGCTTAGAAATTCACTAAGAATGCACATTTTAAAACTGGTATTTCTTCTAAAACCTAAAGTAGGTTTTTCCTGTCTTGACACCTCTTCACAAGTCAGTATTTACAAGACAGTGAGGAGTGATAAGGAGAAAAGAAAGCATATGGTTCTATCTTCAATCTTAACCAATTAAAGAAAACATAGTAAGGATCAACAAATTTCTTAAAGTGCTGACAGCAAATGGGTTTTGTGGGTCAAAAAACACAGCCAAGGCTCTGACATGGTCATTGATAGAATAATTAAAAGGTAACCATTTAAAAATGTAAACTATTTCTAATACATTGGTTGCTAACACACAAACCCCAAACCCCAAAAGAACAGAACAAAACTGATAGGTTTGTGCCCGTGTGAAATTCTTTTTCTTTTTCTTTTTCTTTTTCTTTTTTTTTTTTTTTTTTGCGGTACTGGGGATCGAACTCAGGACCCTGCGCTTGCTAGGCAAGCGCTTATTCCACTGAGCTATATCCCCAGCCCCCCGTGTGAAATTCTGCTATGGGCATTATGGCTGCAATCCTACGTGGTGTTTGATCCCAGAAATGACAGTGCGTCCCTTCAAGCCTAACTCCATGTTCTTCCTCTAGACCCCAAATAAACTTCTATTTCCTTTTCATGTGCACACCAACAACCTCCAGTCCTCTACTAATATGACACATCAGCTGCCCATACTAGCTCCATCCCTCATCTAGCCTAATAAAAACCTGTGCCCCAGCTCCCTCCTCTGAGGGTCCCTGAAATCTCCTGCAACCCTCCACACCGGCAGTAAGCGCCTATTTTTGTCTCTGTCCGTTTCTCTCAATAACGCCCAAACCTAACATTTTGGTGCCATGACTCAGGCTGGTTGTAGCATGCAGCTCCTAGAGTTTGGGGTCCCCCCACCAACAAGTCACCCTGCTCTTTCTCTACCCGCTGTCTTTGCTGTTCCCAGCCTCCATCCAACACGAGTCCCCTCATCTTTCACAGGTAAGCCACTCTGCACTCCGGGAGTTCCTGCCACACACTGGCTCTCTCTCTTTCTCCAAAAATCCTGAGCTCATCTCAGGACTCCCTCACATCCTTTGGGATGCCTCTGTGTCCTCTAGGGGACAACCAATGGGAGCAGTAGATGGGCATTTCTCTCTATTGCTCCCCCAGTAAGGGTGATGATCCCCCTAGGGGTAGTGACAGGCTTTTGCCTGTGGTGCACATTTAATTAGATCGCTATGGGGAATACTTCTTCCCAACCCCCAAAACACACTCTGCTTGGGGATCTCATAAGGAACTTAAATACCCTAGGTCTCAGAGAGACTATTAAACCAAAATGACATTTTTTACTACCAGATGGCTTGGCCTTAGTGCAAACTTGATAATGGCAGCCACAGGCCTGAAAAGCATAACAGAAGCTAAGTCATAGAGGATATTAAAGCTGAAAGTATTTAAGTTCCTTAAGAGACACCCTAGAAGAGTGTCTAAGTATCTATACTGACTGCAAATACGCATTCAGCATCATACACTTCCATGCAGCCATCTGGCAAGAAAGGGGCCTAATCAGTGCTCCGGGGACTCCTCTCACCAATGCCCCTCTTACCAATGCCCCTCTTATCCTCAAATTATAGAAGCAGGTAGCTGTCTCAGAAGCAGGGCACAGCAGACCTCATCACACCCCATTTCTCCGGGCAACGCTTTCACTGACACCCGGGCCCAACTGGGGGCACCACAGCCATCTGCCTCCCATCTTCTACCCCTTTTGCTAACCATGCTGTTCCTACCTCGATTCTCAGCCAAAGACTTCCAGTTACCACACAGGTCTACCTACAGCAAAAACCCTCCAGGATGGATTTTCCAAGGTCCAAAACTCCTTCTTCCTGACCAGCAGGCCTTAACAATTACCAAAAATTTACACTACTGCTTTCACGTCAGCGCTCAAGCTCTATATAAGCTCCTACCTCTGACTGTTTCACACCCTTCTCTAAAAACCATCATCCACCAGATTACTCACAACTGTCAACTTTGTTACAAAGCGTCACCTTAGGGACATTTATCTCTCCCTTCTTTCCCCACCCACCAACTTTGTGGACATGCTCCAGGTGAAGACTAGCAAACAGAATTTACACACATGCCTCCCCATAAAGCCCACAGATACCTTTGACGCCTTTGTCTGTGCTTTCTAAGGGTGCGTGCGTAGGGGCCTTTGCTACTGCTCAGGAAACCACCAATGCAGTCTCTAATGCTCTTATGCAAGAAGTTATTCCCCAATTTGGTCTGCCTCAAAGCGTCCAATCAGATAAGAGGCCAGCTTTCACCTCTCAGACCGCTCAGATGGAATCCTCAAGCCTTCACACTACTTGACATCTACACATACTATACCAACTGCATCCCTCAGGAAAGGTAGAAAAGGCAAACGGCCTTCTAAAAACACATCGGACAAAACTCACTTTAGAACTTCAGCAACCCTGGCTCCAGCACCTTCCTTTAGCCCCGACCCAGCCCGACTCAGTACTTTCTTGTGCACCTACTTTCCTAAGCCCCTTCCCACTTCGCAACCTTCGACCTCACAAAACCTTTCTCCTCTGGCTTATATCCCAGGCCTCTCCTTCCTCAGACACCTTGTGCGACAATGCTGATCTGTGCCTCCCACAGACAACATATAAACCCAAGCCTAACCTCCCTATAACTCCAGGAGATTTAATATATCTCCAATCTTCTAAGCCCACAGGACTACAATCCAAGTGGATAGGACCACACCTACTCACCCATACGACACCAATAGTGGTCCAAGTCACCGGACTATCCTCCTGGTTTTATATTACCCAGGTTAAATGATGCCAGCAACTCAAACAGTCCTCACCCAATATCCTCAGAGTGGTTGTCACAGCTCTTTGCCTCACCTGCCTTCACCTCACTAAAACTCCCAACTCCTAGTAGGCTTCTGAACTAACCTGTATATTTCCACCTGGTCTGGTTTCTAATCCCCTTTCTCCTGCTAATCCCCACATTTACCATTGGGCTCTGGCTCACCTCTGCAAAAGACTGTAACATCCCAGACAAACTCACCATGCTATTCCTGTATGGGATAATGGTCTTCAGAGTGTCCATTCTCAATTGCCTGCCCTAGAACAACCCGCCTTCCTTTGACTTTCCTGTCATGATACTCTTCTTTGTCTCTGCCCTTATTTCGCTTGTCCCTCGGCCTCCCTCTTATACCTCATAGCTAGACAGACTTCCCAAAGCCACACTTTGGGACTCTGAGAATACGGTCTGTCCAGCTGTGAGGGTGGCCTACTCCTAACCTTACAAAAAAGATGAACACAGACCCCGCAGCTTCTCAACTCACTCATTCTCCTTTTACCCTCTTCTCCTACTCTTCACAACCCCACCCCAACATCTCTACTGCAACTCCTCCATGATATCTTCCAGTTTATCAAAAACGTCACTCAAACCCCCAGTGCCACAGACCTTTCTGGTTGCTGGCTCTGTCTACCTTTCCAACAGAATCTATGCATGGCCTACCCTGAGACCTTAACTGTGTCCCACTCCAATCTAACTCTAAGGCCAAATCATTGGCCCTCTACATCTGGCTCCAAAACACCAGTGACCTAATAACCTCTCCTGCATCTACCACCCTACTCCCTCTCAGTCTGCCTCTAGGGTGGGAAACCCAACCTCCTGCACACACTTCCTTCCTGGTCCTAGTACCTCAACTCCAATCTGCCCACCCTATGGACAAATTTTTGTTTGTGGCCAGGGACATTTAACTGTCTTCTGTCTACTTGGGCTCTTGCACTCTGGCTATTGCAGCTTCACAGGTCATCTTGAGCACTGAGGCCCAAATCATAACAGGACTACAAATCATGCAGCAAAACATGAAAGGTCCCAAAGGGCAGTACAGGTTGCCTCAGTCCCGACAGGTAGAAGCCTCTTCACAGCCACTGGTATGGGAGCCAGAGGAACTGGGACAGCTGCTCATTTTTAGTCTTAGTTATCCACTGATCTTACCAATGCCATAGAGGAGGTCACGCAGTCCATCACCCTCCTCCAAACTCAGATCAACTCATTGGCAACTGTAGTCCTTCAAAACTGTCGAGCTCTTGATGTTTTAAAGGTGAGAAGGGCAGTACCCATGCCATGCTGGGAGAAGAGTGCTGCTACTTTGTTAATCAGTAAGACATTGTCATGGATAAAGTACAAAAGCTCTCAGACTTTGCCTTCCACAAATGAAAAGAAGTCACCAACCGTTCCTGGTGGCCTGACTGGGGACAGCAGGCCCCCATCATCCTTCCCACTCTAGGTCCTCGCACCATGATCATTCCCTTGCTTCCCATGGGACCTGTCTTTTTAAACTCTTTTCAAGTTTTCTCCCATCCAGAATACGACCCTTCACCGCCAAGGAGCTCCTTGTCCTGGCCAAGATCCCTGGCAACAGCTTCTATATGGTCCTGACCTGCCATCCCCATGACTACAACAGCCCCCAAATATCGCCCCCTGTCTGCAGGAAACAGCTTGAGATAGTCATCCTCCCTTAATAACAAAAAGACAGGAATGATGGATTTGTGCCCATATGAAACTCTGCCAGGGCCATCATGGCAGTGATCCAACATGGCATTTGATTCCAAAAAAAAGACAACATGTCCCTTCAATCCTAACTTCCGTGTTTTTCCTCTAGTCCTAATATAAATTGTTTCCTTTTTATGTGCACACCAACAACTCTTTAACCCTCTCTTAATAGGAGAATCGCCTGCCCATACTAATTCCAGCCCTGGTCTAGTCTAATAGAAACTCACTGCCCAGCTCCCTCCTCTAAGGGTCCTTGCAGTCTCCTGTAACCCTGCCACGCCAGCAATAAAAGCTTATTTTTATCTCCATCAGTGGCGCTTAACACCACCAAAACCTAGCAAAAACAAAAGGGAAAAGAAATGATTTATGAACTGAAAGACCCAAACCCTAACATAACTTCATGGATTACTTTGCTATATCACACTGGTTGTCATTGTGTCAAAGGAGAACACGCGTTGAATCCAAGACTGAACTGGAGACTGGAGCTGGAACTCACTGCTCCAGGTAGGAGGCCAAAGGCCAGCACTGAAGCATCATGGGAAGGGTCTCATGGAGCTGAGATCCAGAGAAGCCTCTTGAGAGGAGACTTGGCAGCACCAGGCATGGAGCGAGCTTGGTCAAAACAGCAAAAAAGAAATACAGGATCATATAAGTTCTAGTGCTTGCAAATCTCATGGCACAGTGCCTTGAACACAGTACATGTTGAATAAATGCTAGTACATTTTTATTGCTACTATCTTATGTCAGGAGAACACCCTGATTTCTGAAGTATAACTTAAGATAATGACACTTTTTCTTATAGATACAAGAAAAGGAAAGCTGAAGGACAAGCAAAGCCGAGTGAAGGGCTTTCACAGAGAGCTGGGTGTGGGGTTCTCCAGCCCTGTCCCTGGGAGGCACGTCACTGTCCGCCATCAAACAGCTGTTACTCCCAGACACACCCAGTAAAGGCAGTTTGTTGCATTTAAAATGTATTTAGGTCAGAAAATTTTTCCTGTGGATAATTAACCACTAACAGAACTGAAAATAATGGAAGGTCATGTTTCAAAGGCATTCTAAACCCTCAAACACAGCAGCCAAGTCCTCACTCGATAACTATGTTTATGAGAGGAAATATAAAACTCTGGGGCAGTACAGATTCTAGTAATGATTTCTCCGTAGACTTCTGTGATGCACAGATACACACAGTCAATCAGGCTTGCAAAGGCAGGTTTGCGGCTGAATCCAGTATCAAGCATCTCTTCTTCCGTGCTGCCAGTGTTAGCATTTGCTCGCATTCATTCGATCCCCACAGAGTAGGTAGTACCTTCCAGGTGACTCTGTGTTACTCCCCTGGGAGAAGAAAGCAGAAAGGCAACACTGGGTCCTAGGTTCTGTACACAAAGGACAACCAGTATTTCTTTTGTAACGATGATGAACACACATAACATCTGTAACTCACTGAGCGGCAATGTTTCCCGAAGTAGGTCTACAGAGCACACTTTATTTTTGTCATTTATTTCTGAAACTTATTTGGCTACAGATTTCTCTCTACAAAAGAATAATAAAATCATGTAAAGTACATGTAGAAGAATATTGCATAACCAAAACCCAAACAGAGACCATACAGCTCACCAGTGGCCAAGGCTTCCGTGTATTTGTTCAGATAGTAAAGAAGGGTGAGATCGTGAAGCTAACTTTCTCTGTCCAGGTCACTAACGAGACATTTTAAGCACTGAGTTGTTTCTCAACAAGATTAATAATAAAGAAACTACATAAAAATATGTAGAGCTCAGTATGGAAATGTGGCGGGTCTTGAGTGGATCGAACACCCCACCCTGACTGCCCCACTCTGAGCCTCTCTCTGTCACCACCGCCCTCCCTGGGCACAGCAGGAGATGCAGATTCCCAGAAGGGACGCAAAGAATTTGAGATCACTATAAACAATTACTACCGGAATATCTGAGCCCTACCTGTGGGCCAAAATTCACAGACTATTCAGAAGAAAAATGAGGGCCACTCATTTGTTTCCAGCTTATAATACATTCAGAATAGAATAAGTACTTAGCAATATCTACAGAACTGTATGCAATAAATGTATCCGACTGAAGAACCCTCAAAATCAAAGCAAGACAACATTCATTATGCAACATAATTCTCTAGAATTTTTAATAAAAATATTTATAATGGGAAGGGAATAAAAGGCAAACACTATCCAAGTGAAAATAGTTTGTATATATATTATAAGGCTATATTGCATTTTCAGTTAACAAATTGTCTCTTTTTTAGAATACAGAGATCAGAGTCAGATAGGTTAAAGAAAAGAAAGCTAATGTAGCATATAAGACAATTGCTTTAAGTGTAACAATTGGTTTGGAGCAAATGCAAAACAAGTTTTTATTCTTGCTTTTCTTCTGCCCCCCTTGAATCCTTCTCTGTTTACTCAATTGTTTGCTCAGTTCCCTGTGGTTTGTGCAAATGATCACCTAGGGGTAGATGGAATTTTGTGCTGTTTCCTATCTATATCAATATTAATATCATTATAGAATAATATCAAACCCTTATCTAGGTGAACTTCAGATGAAATGTAGCTCATGAAGTCGCCATCATGTTCCACTCCTAGAATTCATCCTTCTCACGCTGCCTGAAACAAGGTAGCTTCAGAATTAAAGCTGCCGTTGCCATTGTTTCATTCTTGTTCAAAGTGTTCTACAGCCAATCATGAAACTGACCTGGTTGCTGCCAAAAATAAAGAATTTCAGGCCCCAACTTAGACTTAGTGAATCAGTTAGGCATTCAAAATACTCAGCTGATCCATAAGCACAATAAAATTGAAGAATTTATTTATGCTATTTAAACTTCTGGTTACATTGTTAACTAGAATTAGATGAGATAAAAGTACAATTACTTGGGGATTAAATATAATCATTGTGCTGTGTGGTGAATGAAGATGTTTGTGTCCTTCCTGGAATACAGTACCTCAGAGTGTGATCTTATTGAGACATGGATTCATGGCAGCTTTAATTACTTAAAAGGATGTCATATTTGAGTAGAGCAAGCCCTGATCCAGTATGACTGACTGGCATCCTTAAAACAGGAAGAACTTTGAGGAGAGAGAAGGAGAAAGGGAGGGGAAGAGAGAGAGAGAGAGAGAGAGAGAGAGAGAGAGAGAGAGAGACAGAGAGAGAGGGAGAGAGAGAGAGAGAGGGAGAGAGAAGAGAACCATGTGAATGTAAGAAGAGATTAGGGCAATGTTAGGGTTTGTGTGTGGGTGTCTCCCCAAAGACACATGCAGTCATGGGGTAGGCTTTTAGAGTTTATGATTGATTCATGGGTGTGAGTGCTACCCCCACCCTGGGGCGGACAGTTTGCATATGTAAGAGGGAGAGAGAGGCTGTTGGCCACCGCTCCTCCTTTTTGCTTTGCTGCTTTTGCTGTCTTGCACCACCATGAATGGCTGCCCTGTGCCATGTGCCACTCTGCCTTGGAGCCAGCTGAGTATGGACTGAAACCTCCATAAACTGTGAGCTAAATAAACCTTTCCTTCCTTAATTTTGGGCATCAGGTATTTTGTCTCACCAACGACAGAAAAGTAACCAAGACAGGCAAGTTGGAATGAAATACTGACAAGCAAGACATGGAATACCAAAGATTGCCAGTAAAGCATTAGAATCCATGAGGGAAACCTATACTACATTGCTTGATACATCCATCAGAAGGAATCAGCCCCTTGTTCTGTTTTTAGCCAGGACTGTAAAGCAATGCTTTTCTAGTGTTTAAGCCACTCAGTTTACATTACTTTGTTACAACAGCCTTAATAAACTTCAGGTTCATTTGGAATCTATTTTTTTCCTGGACCAAAGAACATGCCTCTTTTAGAGAATATTTCTAGCTTCTTTTCTCTCCAAATTCAAACTTTGTTAAGTTGTTGCAGGTTTTGCTGCACAAAGGAGAAGATGACATTACGATACATATTATCCTTTTTATAAAACTGTAAAATGTCATGCAGTAAAATTCATCACATAAAGGATTTTGGTTCTGACTATAATATTTCTTCATGGTTGCTATTAGATTAAAATTTTAATCTATATAACTTAAATTTTACTGCTACATGATATTGGATTATGGAATAATAACTACCATTTTAATAATTTATTCTACTGGCTTTTAAACCTTACTGTAGTAGAACAATAAATGTGCGGAACTCATTTGAACCTCCCATTCTGTATTGACTCCTCCTGACACTATGGTTTCGTATCACTGAAACCTGACATTAATGGGGCCCCTTAGCTCTATCAAACTGGAAACTTTACCTTCTTAAAATGCAGTTGCCATGGAAACAGCAGAGTTCTGGGACTTTTGTTTTCAGAAGGCATTGAAAGACTTAATGCCAATATACATGCACACGGGTGACATATTAATGTGCAATTCTGCTCTATTTTTAAATTGAAAAGGAGAGGAAAAGAAAAGTGTACATAAATGTTCCCACCTGATCCGCCAGGGAACTCCTGTTTGATCTCTGAGCCATATTTGACTCATCATTTATACCTGGCTTTGTTTCAGAAAGTGATTTAGACAGGTGGAGACCTTGAAGCTGTTACCAGACAACTGGACGAACATACCCAACACGTTCGCACCATTCCTAGTCCTAGCTCCTGGACAGCTGTCAGTTGTTGAACCTGAGGCTAAATGGATTTTCCTTGCAGAGCTATAGCTATGTTGCTTCACCTTTACCCCAGTGCTGGTAAACCTTCCTTTAAAGCATTTCTTTGTAATCTTTTAATTAAGGTTTTCCTCTAGCTACTCCCTGCTATTAGAAAAAGACTGAACCTTCTCCACTCTCTCTCTTAAGACATTTTACTGCTGTCACACCATAAAGCACTCGGGAGCTGGGTCAGAAGGCTTTGTGTGAGCCCAGGGGAGCAGTCATGAATTTGCAGGTAAAATCCCAAGGCCCTGAATTTCAAAGTAACCTTGAATTAGTTCAATATACTGATAAAAAGACCTTGAGTCAAAATAAGTCTCTTTTCATATTTCTTTCCTGAAGGTATATTTCAAAAACACGCATTAAGCAGAAAGTTATTGCTCATGTGCACATCATGAATGGCTTTTCCTGAGCCCCTCCAGAGGGCAGACTGTGGCAGAGGGGTCCATAGAGCTATGGAGCAGAGTGAATCCGGGCTCAAGCCAAGCCCAGGCCATTTGCTGCAACGTTTGCATGGAAACTGTGTTTTAATGTAGGAGAGAATGGCTACTTATGCCAGTTCCAAAGGCTATGAAAGCCTGGCAGAAGGGGCGTGTAACAGAAAAACTAAATACACCAACTGGATGAGTTGTTTAGTACCTGTTCACCTCTGATCCCCACAGTTAGAAACTGCACCTAGTACAGGTGCTACAAATGATAGGCTGAACAAAGGGCCCTTAATTTATTACTCTAATAAAAGGTGATAATAAGCAATTTGTTTTTCTTAAAATATACCCTTCAGGACAAAAATTAGATTTTTTTACTTTTCCATGAGAGTAGAGCATGACATCGTCTTCTAAAGCAGAGGTCTGTGTAGGAAGCAGTAACAACCGATTGGCCACACTGAAATGTGGCCTGCACTGTGGTCTTGACTTTAATATTAAGCACACAAGAGAACATAGGAAAGACTTTCTTTGCTACAATTTTGTTCAGTATCTCATAAGTTTGATAGACATTTTGGATACATTACTGGTTTTCAGAGGTTTTTGTACATTTTGAGATCATTCATGTATCCAGATACCTTGAAAAGTATTTTTGCACCTTCATTTATTTGTCATTGATGATGTCTTCGAAGCTGTGGTGTGAAAGGCACTGTAGCTATGGAGCTGAGTCTTCTGCTTCATCACACTGGAAAAAATATGTGCATTTCTTAAGAATTGTTTAATGAGCACATCCTTTCCATGTAGATAGGAATGAGTCCAGCTTTATCTCCCCTGCGGTGTGGCACCAGTGCTGGCTGGAGGTGTGAAGTCCGAGTTTATTAACTAGATATTTATTTAGTGCTTAGAGTTACTTGCGAATTTGTTTTGTATTTATAAAATTTATACTTAGACAATGTTTATTTTTTAAAACAATTTACTATGTTTTTATTTCTGTAACTTCTTTAGTGATCAATTATAAGGATATCACCCTTCCTTTTCCCTGACACTTAATTTTACAGAACTGTACTACAAATTTCTGTGTTCAACTTTTTTATTTTTTATTTATTTATTTTTTTTCTTTTTTTTTCCGGGACCGGGGATCAAACTCAGGGCCTTAGTGCTTAGCGGCAAGCACTTAGCTCACTGAGCTGTACCTCCAGCCCCTGTTCAACTTTTTTAAATGGCAGAACCAAATTTAATTTTATTTTATTGGTTCTGAGAATTGAACTCAGGACCTTGCACTTGCCAGACAGTCACTTGTGCCACTGAGCTAGATCCCCAACTCCTATGTTGAACTTTTAAAGTATGCAAATAAAATGACATGTTTTTTGAAGTAATAAATAAATAAATAAATGTTGAGAATGAAGTTGCCCTAAAGAATGTTTTGAAGTTCATTAACAGTGCCTTCAGGCACTGTTACATTTCCTTGCCCACCTAGTGGGTTCCTTGAGGTCAGCAATAATTAATTACTTGTATGTTTATCTCCAGGTCCAAGCACAGAGACTCACACATAAGCACTTAGTGTTTGCTGGGTGAGTACTCAAGGAGGTGTAGGCGAGCGTGCCCCAACCAGGTACCTAGGACAGTAACTGGTCCATTTTTGTCACAGAACACAAATGTGACCACAGTTCCCTTTCATGATTTTTTATTATAGCCAGGAGTAATGGGAATGAGTTTCCTACCTACTTTTTGTTATAAAGCTTGACGGATGTGAGTTTAATAATATTTATATCCAAGTAGGTTTTCAGGCTCTGGCAGACAACCAGGGCTTTTGGAAATGAAACTAACAGACAGAATCAATAATCTGAGAATGCTGTAAAATGAGAAAAAAGGGTCCCTGCATCCAGCCATTTGTCAGGGTGACTCAGTCCCTGGCTTTTCTGTGGGTGGGCTGTGCGTGAGATGCTATGTGAAGAGTAAAGCTACAACTTCAGTGTGTAACGAGTGAGTAGATTTAACTGGGAAGCTTTGCAAGCCTATGGTTCACAAGAGGAGACACCAGGCCTCTGCCTCCCTTACCTTCCCACAAAAGCAAACATAGAGGCTGCCGTGGTGCTGGACGCTGGAGAGCTGTGCCCTGGGAGAAGGTTACTGTTGCCTTGTAGGCGTAATCGTCTTGTATGGAAAATAAACCTCAAAGGCTCAAGTGCCTACCAGAGCCTTCAGTCACTTCTGTGAGCTCTGAGAAAGCCGCCTAGCAGCTCCGAGAGATGTTTGAACTGAGATGTTGAAAGATTTCCATCTCCCCCTCATCTGAAGGTTGAACCTTCATTCTGTTCCCCCAGTTAGGGTCAGGCCAGGTGGGTGTCCAGGGCCATAAATTACCCCATCTGACTCTCCTTTTCATCACACTCTAGTAATTTCTCCAATTACTGCACATGTTGGCTAGAAAATGTCTTTTACTTGCAATTCAAGGAGTCCTGACTGATATGGGCTGGGTTTATGTCAAGGACTGCGCCAAACTGTAATCAAAAGGGAGTAGGGTTTGAGATTAGGGAAGTAAGAAAAACAGCTGGCAAAGGGTAAGGTTCTAATAAAACCTGGTTCTGGCTTTTGTGTTTATTTTTTTGTTACTATTCATCTTGTCACTGTTTGAAGGATGATTTGTAAATTGTTAAGAGGTAGCAGAATCTCATTTCCAGAAATTGAGAGTTGAATTGTTTATGCTTTGGTGACCTCTGACTCTGTCGGGTACTTTGAACAGAGTTCTTTTTCATGTGTCTTAGAATTTGCCTTCTTGCAGAGAAAAGTATGGAATTTCTGCAAAATCAGAAAGCATTTTTCTCTCCAGTGGACAAAAGCTTTCATTAAATGAAGAAGAGTTCAGATGGGGAAACGCTTGTTGTAACTTTTAAATTTCTGGGACCATTTTCTGCAAAAGTAGTCATGAATGGTGTAGCAGAAGGGTGAGGGTATGGTGAGTCCTGTGGGTGCTCCTCTCAGTTCTGGTCATCTCTGATGCTGGGCAGGGAAAGGTTGTATATTCCCACACAGCCCCCTCAGTTCCATTAGCACACTGGATGTACAGGCACTAGGAGGCCCCATGTTAATAGTAATGTGGCCCATCTTTCTTGCTTCCAGAGGAGTTTGGTGAGGTCTTCGAGATATTCCTCACTCACTCATCAGACTGACGCTCCGGGCTGCAGCTGTTGAGCATGCTTCAGATTACAATGTCTATGAGCGGGAGTGGGCAAGACATCAGGGTACATTAGTAGTTTCTATCCAAGCCACCAACAGATGGTTGCTATATAAGCCACTCAGCAAATCAAAAGCAAATCAAATGGAATTGAAATGTCCTGTAATATTTCCAAAAGAGAAGGACCCATAACACATGGTCTCTTAGACAAGAGAAAATATTTTGCTCATTAGCAAATAGAGAGATAAAAGGTTTTTCCTTTTTTTCCCTCAATCTTTCTCTAAAATCATGGACAGGGCTGGGGATATAGCTCAGTGGCATAAGCACCTGCCTGGCAAGCGCAAAGTCCTGAGTTCGATCCTCAGTGCCGCAAAAAAAAATAAAATAAAATCATGGACAATACCATTTTCTGGACAACTACATCAATTTCTTCTGTTCCCTTGTAACCAGAATATTTCTGGGAAACAAACAGATCTCTAAGTATCTATGAGATGCCAAGGTAAACAAAGAAGGGGTTAAGGAAAATCAAATTTTAGAAGCAATTCACACGATTAGACGTATCTTTAGTCCCACTTATACCTATATCCACATAAAACTGACCAGGGGGAGGAATTGGAGCTTCTTTTCAATAACTCAATGTCAAATCCTGGGGCCAGATGCCAAAGCAGCCGCACTGCGCCTCACTCCGTCAGGAGTATGTTTTGGTCAAGGGGCAAGAGAGCCAAACGGTCCATGGGAATCATGCACAGAGCGAATGAATGATACAGGCATGCAAGAGCTCAAATGGTCCACACAAATCGTACACAGGGCTAATGAATTAGACGGGAGCGAATGCTACAATATTTTGGAATAAAAAATAGATGTGAATTTTCACTGTAGAACATAGGTATCAATCATGAAACCTGAGGAAAATTTACAAATAAAAACATAGGGCTGAGGCATAACTCAGTAATACATCATTTACCCAGCATGCACGAAGCTCTAGATTCTATCTTGATCACTGCAAGTAATTACAATGATAGTAATGAAGGTAAAAAGTGAAAGACAAGCTATACATCTAGATATAAGTACAGACAGACACATAGACACATGCATAGTCACAGACACAGACATTTATGTGGATATGGATGCAGACACGTCCAAGACCTATGGAAGAAGCAGAGTCTGGATGATCTGAAATTCCAAAAGAGGAAGAGGACATTTCTAATTGAACGGAGGGCTGTGGCTACATCTGGGTACAAGCTGAAGCTTGGACGGGGCAATAGACAAAATAAACACACTTTTCGCATCCTGTATTAGGACTGGAATAAAAAGTTGGACAGCGGAGCACTGTAAAATATAGAGCCAGCTTTTTGCCTGGAGTTTGCTGGATCCTGGGTCACACAGGACAAAATATCACACCATACACAAAAACCTAGTTTCACTGTACTGCAGACATGATTATTAAAAATATCTGAGTACTCACAGTAAAAGCAATCTTATCATCTTGAAGTAGAAAGATAAATGAAACAAAAACACTATTTAAAATATTGATAAATTAGATAGTATTGCAAACAAAATGTCATCAAAAACACTGGGAGCAAAATAAGATTAGACATCAGTCCAACAGAGAATTTCCAAAAATATGTAAAGCATGAATATATAAATATATAAATCTTAAAATACATAAGTATATATTTATAAACATTAACATGATAAGAAATTAAAAACAGCTTAGGAAAAAATGGGCAAAATATTTTAATACAACCTTCACCAAAGAACACATCCAAATGGGTGACGAAAATCTCAAAAAAATAGTATGTTTTCCTCTATTAGTCATCAAAGAAGTATAAATTTAAACCGCACCATGAAACCAATACACACCCACTGAAATGGCCAAACTCAAACAAAACAAAGTGAACTAACCTAGAAAATTCCAAGTGTTGACAGAAAGTGAAGATCAAAAGTCATGTCCTGCTTCAGGGAGTGCCAGTTGGTACACTGCAGTGGGTGCATCTTTGGTAATATTTACTAAGGCTGAACAAGAGCATATGCTGAGATCCATCAAGTCTTTGTCCAAGTATTTGGCCAACAGAAATGTATGGATGTATTCATCAAAGATTTTACTGAAATGTTCATCAAAATTGTTTAAAATAGGTAAAACATACAAATTACCCAGTCTTCATTAATACTGAAATTGATAAAACAATTATTTCCCACAAATGAATACAGCAATGAGGCGAATCGTGTACAGTTGCTTGTAACATAATAAAATTCACAAATGTAGTGCTGAATAAAAATGTCAAGGACGAGAACCCACACTGCCTCGTTCCATCCACAACACTGGAGAAAACAACCGAGAGTTTGGAAATTGTTTCTCTTCTAGCAGCAGGGAAGGAATGCATATTTGAAATGACAAGGTCTTTGTGGATTCTGTTAACATTCTTTTTTTTCTTAATGGTTCTTGATTATGGTTGTGTTTGATTTGTAAAAAATTCATTATTATCACACTTACTTTCATTTTTATTTATATTCCAATGAAATATTTAATGAAAGAGAAGATTATAATCTTATTTGTTATTATAAAGTCAAGGACATCTGGATTACATGTTTAAGACAGAACTATTTATATAAATGTACTAAATTATTAATAATGTTTATTTAGGCATTTTGCTATGAATGATTTTTTCTTCTTTTTACTCGTATGTATTTAATGAGAAAATATGGGAAAACGGGAACTATTTGAAGCTGAAACTGCTTTTCTGTGATGTTAAATTAGCCCTATGTGTCATGTTTTAGTTGGGGGGACGCTGCTGAGAGACACGGCGGGTGAGCGCGGTGCTAGTGCTCAGTACCTCCCCACACCGACCTCTGCTGCCTACAGCTGTGTCGCTCATGGCTGCAACGGCCAGGCAGTGGACACAAAAGGAAAAATAAAATATGGCCTCGGTGCTTCTCTACCCATTGACTATGATGGAAGTTTTGTGATGACACTAAAGTTGATATGCTTTATTACACTTTTTAAAACAGTTTTAAAAATCTGTGTATGTTTACCATGCGAAATTTTAATTGTTTGGATGTATCTTTGATATCACCACCACAATCAAGGTAGTGAGCATTTCTATCTCTTGGAAAAGTTGCCAGGTGTGTGTGTGTGTGTGTGTGTGTGTGTGTGTAGGTGGTCAGAACCCTCAACATGAGAGCTTCTGTTTCAAATGTGAAAGGAACAATTTTACATTATTACCTACATGAGTGCTCTACTGCTGCCCTGTGCCCTGACCTCGCACACTGTTGATGACAGGCAGAACGTTGTACACTGGATCTCCCCAACTAATCTTATGCGTTCCGCCCCCTAATTCCAAATTAGGTATATTTACCTTTTGCACAGGTCTGGTTTTGGATAGTATAGCCTAATATAAGCTTGTTCTCTCTCAGTAATCATTTCCATGGCTGATGAAGTGCAGAAAGAGTAGCTATCCATTAAAGAGTACTCAAAATTCACCAGAAATCATTTCAACTTGCCCAAACTTCTTCAAAAAGAAAAGACTGTATATTATTTTAACTTTAATTTTAACTACTATTATTATTACTATAAATTGCAGTAATTATTTTTCATGTGGAGAAAGAATTGATATAAAGAAAAATCAGAAGAGGTAAGCACACATCACGAGTTATATAACTTCATTCAAATTATTGGCATGTTATCAAGAATTGTAGTGAATAGAAAAATAGTCTCAAGTAAAGCAATGGCAGGTGAGTTAACGTAATCCTGAGTAGAAATTTTTCCAATTTACTTCCTAAATATCATTCAAATATCAGGAAACCATGGATGTAATATCAATTAAAATCCTAGAACACACAATTTAAGGTCTCAACTAAATATGACGATAAGCAAGAGACCTAGACAGCATCCACCAGCATAGCAGCGCATCTCTTATAATTTTCACAGCACTATGAACAAATTTACGTTGTGATTTAACAATAGTAACTGCTTGGATCACAGATCTGTATCTACTCTCTTGCAGGTAGTATTCCCAATAATGTGAAATTTTTAAGTGTTTTTCCATTTTGGAGTGCTGGTAAAATGAATAATTTGAAAGCAAAAAAAACTTTGGCTACAGATGGTGCAACCAGTGGATATGCAATACCCTGAGAGTATCTGTGGCTAATCAGGGTGCAAGGAAAACAAACTTTCAAGTGTTTAACATAGAGATGTCAGTGCATAGGTGATATAAGCACGTAGGGTATTTTTAAAGTACCATAGAAATAAACGATAGCAGGGAAGCATTATACCCTGGGCTACAGGATGTAGTGCCAAAAGAATCTAGTGATCACGGCCACACAATATGAACTGTAATGTGGGTTTGTCCATCATGAGCCACAGACATAAAAGAGGCACCGCTGTTCCCAGATTCTGCCACAGAGAAACACAATGAGTCTTAAACAGGGCAGACACACACAGCCCTAAACTCAGATTGACAGAAATACACTGGGGAGGTTTGGCAGTGTGACAGCAAAACGCAGAATGGAAAAGCATGCTCTAGAGTCAGCCTTTGCTGAAGTTTAATCCTGCTTCGGCTGCATAGTATGTGGGTGTACAGATTCACATGTGTCCACACACAGACAAACGAATGTGCGCACACACACACACGCCCCTGAAGGAAAGAGGCTTGTGAGATTCAGGGTTAGCTTCAGACCTAGAATTTTGTCATTAACTTAAAATAATCACTAATCTCTTATTTTGTGCATATAAGAGACTGTCAATGAAAATGTCCTGATTCAATGAATTAAAAAATTTGAAGTTTCGAAAGTAGAAAACAATTGGTACTAACATTTATTTTTGCCTGTTGTATCTTCTTTAAGATAGAATTTATAATACAATAAACATAAAATGCTATATAACTATGTATACACATATAAAATAACTAAGCATACAAATTGATCAGTTTGTCATCTATCAATTTTGCCTAAATCTTTCCATGTAATGTATTCAGTAGTGTTTCTTTGTTCCCGTTTGAACTTCTTTCAGAAATAGTTTCCCAGTTTTTCTCATGCTCTTTCATGCTCATAATTTAACCATGAATTGCTCATACTTACACAAAAACAGAAGATTGTGTTATAAAGGGACTAGTGACCATCACTACAAATAACTGTTAGATTTTTCTTACTTTTTAAATTAATTTTTTATGGCATAATAAAGACTATAGAAACACTATGAAGACATTTCCCCTACCCTTCACATCCAGTTTCTCTGAACATCTTTTCTTAGTGCATTTGTCACAGAATTGAACCAGTTCCGATACAGCACCATTAACTGAAGTCCACAAGTTATTCATATTCCCTTAGTTTTACTTTAAACATTCCATCTCAGTCATTCTATGCAGGATCCCAAGTGACAGTAAGTTGTCATGCTCCCTTAGACTATTCTTAGCTATGATAGTTTCTCTGACTTTTATTATATTTGGTGACCTTGAGGGCTTCTAGGCTTCTTAATTTAGATTTGTCTGGTTATTTTTCTCAAGATGTGAGTAGTGCTGTGGGTTCTGGGAAGAAAGATTACGGAGATAAAATACTATCTTCATTACATCTTATCAAGGCACATGTGATCATCATGATTTTTTCCTGTTGATATTGATCTTGACCACTTCCCCAAAACAGTCTTTGTCTCTCCACTGAAATGTTATTTTAAATAAAAGATGCTTTCTACTCTATATTGTTTAAAAGACAGTCACTATGTGCAGCCCATCCTAAAGAACAAACAGTTACAGAAACTATGCAAATTATTTGGACATTTTCTGCAAAAGATATTTATTTATCTCTTCTGTATTTATTTGCATTTGCCCCCTAAGGGATATTATTTTATACTGTGGGTTATGATCCAGTGTGACTTTAGTTTTGGCTCAAGGATTTTCGCTGGTCGACATCACAAGCTTTTTCAGTTGGCCTTTCTGTTCCCTTGACATACCCCCATCTTGTGGGTTTGTCGAGCACTTCATTAATTTCTGGCAGTTACAATCTTCTTGAAGATAATCTAAAATCTGCCCCAATCTTCACCTATTATCTAAGGAGCCGTGGTTCCTTTTATTAGAGGGTGATAACAGAAACCATGACCTGGGTGCTAAGCACTCTTGTTGCGTTTGGGTAGTGCTGCTTTCAAGAGCTCTTGGCCAATGAAGAAAATATATGTATTTTAAATTGTAACCCATATCACACACACACACACACACACACACACACACACACACACACACACACGAGGAGAGACAGGGAGAGACATCATGCTAAATTTCTCCCTTTGTCTTCCAGGGTGACATCAGATACCTGGCTCCAACTGTCACCTACCCACTCACTTGCTCGTTCAGAGTCCATGAACAAATGAGGTACGGATTCTCATTGAGCAAGCAAATGACAGTGGGTTCAGAATTGCTGACCTGTACCCCAGCGGGGGAAAATACACTATGAGCTGCAAGCAGGCTTATGTGCAATTTCTTTTGATTTAGTTGTATGGAATCCATTCATTTCCAAAGTTACTTTGGTCGACACGTTTTCCCCCACACTAACCAGTGAGACTGTTTTAGACATGCATAATCCAGTTAGACTGGTTTGTCGTATTCTTCTTTGCATTTGGCATTCCTGTCTTTTTAAAATGATTTTTGAAAATTTGCACACATTTTCTGCTGTGAAGCCCAGTGATTTTTTTTACACGTTTAATGCCTAATATCCACCCTCCAGTACTGTGTGTGTGTGTGTGCATGTGTGAGTGTGTGTGTGTGTGTGATAGGTTCATTGCCTTAAAAATCCCCTCAAAATAGTATTTCAGTTGTTATCCTTATATCTATAAACTCCTAGCAATGACTAACCTGTTTAAGGAATTTTGCTCTGTAGAGAGTGTGCGTAGAAATGCACGTGCGTGTTGTACAACATTTTCAGGCCAGTAGCTTTCCCTTAGGGGTATAGACTTATAATTGGCCCGGGTATATGTGGTTCATTATTTACTCCTGCACTTTATCTGTCTGTTAAGGGACATTGACTGTTTGGAGATTATGAATCAGGTTGGTCCAGATATTCATGTTCAGGCTTTTGTGTGGGTGTACATTTTAAAATTTGGTGTGAATATCCCTAGAAACACAATTGCTGGAGATATGGTTAAGCAGTGTTTAGCTGTGTGGGAAACTGCCACACTGCCTTCCCAAGTGCCTGTAGCCACTCAGCATTCACACCAGAGCTAAACGAGAGCTCTCACTGGTCCACTTTTTGCCAGCAACTAGATAACATTTTGAAGTCTGTGGTAAAATTCCAAAAGGGGAAATCCTTCTAAGGGTTAGGAAAGTGTCCCCCAGGAGGCCCTGTGTGCTCTAAACTGACATCTAAAACATGGTGCTGTTTCTTCTATAGTTCACAATTCTAGAAAGCAAGAGGTGTAACAGAATGACTCTGTGCTATTACCTTTGGTGACCCACCAGGAAATTGTTTGCTTTTCATCCAACAACCCTAGTCTCTGCTTATCTAGAGCTCTGAGTTCTAGCCGAAGTATGCTTCTACCAGAGGAATGGTCCCATCGGACTAGAAATTGAGGCTGTACCCACCCACTTTCCGAACCCTCATGCCTCTGAGTCAGCAAAGAAAGGTATATTCTGCTGGATGAAATTGTTGTTCTCGGTATTCAATTAAACGCTAATCTAAGTGTTTCTAAATTATTTTGTAGACAAAAACGTAAGTAAAGATCACTTTTACTAAATAATACAAGTAGGCCTGATTCAGTGATTTGCAAAGCCTTACAAAGAGTGTTCAGGCTTCCCTGAACAAATAATTGTTCTGCTTATGGACAATAGCTTCAGGTCACATCTGACAGCTCCTTCTGGTGTTCTGCTTTGTGGATTTTGGACTTGTGAGATTAGGCACAGCAAATGCACAAATCAATTTCTTGAAATAAATTATATACTGGTATATATCTGGCAATGATACTGTCATTAAAAATCAGTAGTCAAAATACTTAAACCATTGTTTTGTATGCTATTTCTTAATTATATTTTAAAAATTTCAAATATTTCATTGATCATTCAGAAGAAAACAACCAAATCTTGTATTGATCTACAATCTCTTAACTTGCCATATTCACTTGTGGGATCTAGAGGGACTTTTTGATAGTTGTGAGTGTCTTCGTTATTTTCTCTCGTTGCTGAGACAAAATACCCAACACTCAAAATGAAGGAAGGAAAGGTTTATTTAGCTTACAGTCTGTGAAGTTTTCAGTCTATATTTGGCTGGTTCTGAGGCAGAGTGGCACATGACAGAGGGCAAATGTTCATGGCAGCAAAGCACAGCAAAAACCACAAGAGCAAAAGGGAGGAAGGCTGCAAGCAGCCTCTTTCCTTCCCTTACATTGTAAACAGCCTAACCCCACCCAGGGGGCGTGTAGTTCTCACACAATCTCCATGCCCTCCTCTTCCACAGGCTCAGGATGTATACAAAGTAAGCACCCTGGCTTCCTGCTGAGTCACATAGTTAACCTTTTAAACTTCCCAAATTAACACAATAAACAACAACCCAGAAGGGTAAGGGCATGTCCTTTTTACTCCAAGTTTTACAACTGCTGAGTTACTTAGCCAAACCTCTAGACTCCCCAAGTTGACACAATGTATCAACCGTAACAGTGAGAGAGTCTTTTAGCCTTTCTACATGCACATTCAAACCATTTGCAAAAGCAGTTTTAATTTTTTTCCAGTGTCTTTTTCTTGTCTTGCTGCATTAGATAGGACGGCCAGCATGTTACGGATTATGGGCCGGGACAGAGTGCATCCTGATTTTGTTCTCTTTCTTCCTATGAAGCATAATGGGAGCAGTTTTCTTATAGAAATGCTATTTTAAAATCAAGTTGAAGATGTTTTCCTGGCATTACTCATTTCTTGAGAATATTTTTACAAATGGGTTTTGGACTTTTTAAATGATTTTTATGTGAATTGCTACAGTCATAATGATCTCACGTTTTTGGCTTGATGATATGGGAGACTGCATTAAGTGATTTTCAAGTGTTAACTTGCACTTCAGTATCCGGGGTACCTGGAATAAATCTCATCTGGTTACTTTGTGCCATTCTTTTTACACATCGTTGTCCTTAGTTTGCTAATATTTTGTTGAAGGTTTTTGTTTGTGAGAGATATTGATTTATAGTTTTTTAAATCTCTTCTTCCCGTTTTGTTCATTAGAAGGGCTCTGGTGCTGTGAGCCCCCTCTGCTGCTATTCTGGGACCTACTATGGAGGATGAATATCACTTCACTCTGGATTGTTTCTATGGTTAATTTAATTTTAGGGAAATACATTTAGTTTTTTATTCTATTTTAAAGAGAAAAAAACAATACAGAATTTCAAAACAAGATGATAGGAAATTAACAATGGTCATTATATTGCATATTATTGTCTTCAGTTATTGCTCAGATTACCAGGTACAGGCATGCAAAATTGATCAACCAATATAAACACTAACTGTCCCTTTAAATGAACTAATTGAAATTAGTAGTACAATTATCTTAGCTACCCTATGCTCATGCATGTGTGTGTATTTATTTTCCCTTCCTTCTTTCTTTCTTTTCTCCTTTTCCCATCCCAGTTATTTTTTCTTTTCAGCAATTTCTTTCCCTTTCACAATATCTATTGTTCCTTTTGCGTCTTATCTGCTCTTTTGGTTTCTTACACTAGGGAGACAATATTATGTTTACACATGCAAGTCTGGTTTATTTCACTTAGGAGCTGGGTCTTTAGTTGCATCCACTTTTACATAAAAACTTCGAGTTTATCTTCCTTTATAGCTAAGTTGTACTCCATTGTATAAAAATATCACTTTTTTGTTTGCTTGTTTGCTTTTGGAGACAGTGTCTCACTATGTAGTTCAGGCTGGCCTTTAATTCACCATATAGCCCAGGCTGACCTCAAACTCACAGTGATCCTCCTGCCTCAGCCTCCCAAGTACTGGGATTTCAGATGTGTGCCACCATGCCTGGCTTAAAAAACCACATTTTTTTATCCATTCTTCCATTGATGGGAATTTGGGTTGTTTCCAAGGTTTCACTATTACAAATTGAGCTGCTATAAACATGGGAACATATATATATCACTGTGGTATTTTGCTTTCAATTCTCCTGGATAAATACTCATAGGGAAATAGCTGGGTTGAGAGGGATCTCTAATCCTAGACTGATACAACCACTTTGGAAAGCAGTGTGAAGATTCCTCATACATTTATTCATAATATTTGTATTGCCTTTCTAAATGTCTGTGAAATCAGTAGTAATGATTTCTCCTGCAAAATTGTACTTTGTAATTTATATCATTTCTCTTCTTTCTTAGTGTTTCTGTTGGTTTGGTGCTTTCTTTGCAAGGGGAACATGATAATACAGGACACATGTTTTATAAGATTATTTATAACAGACACCCAAAGAATCATATAGAAGAGAGTGAAGGGAATCTGTCCACACACTAAAGACCCAAGAATCTTGCTGAGGCCCTGGATCCTATGATAATGTCCTGCATGAGTCCAGCTGAAGACCTAGAGCCCATAACAATGCCTTCCATGAGTCGAACTGGAGACCTAGAGCCTATGACAATGTCTCTTCCAGGTCTGTTTCATGGATCTGTGCTGGGAAGGCCCAAAGGTCAGTGGTGGAATCTGGAAAATCTGTGCCAGCCAGATGAAGGATCTGTGCTAGCGGGCTGAGGGGTCGGCACTGGAGCCAGGAAGCAACACTCAAAGTAAGAACCAGAGCTGCCCTGAAAAGTCCCACAGCCATCCTCAGTAACAGTGAGACTCTGAGCTCCTCTGATGATCAGGACAGCTGAGTTCCCATCAGGAAAGCCATGCAAGCTTCTCCAGGAGACTGAGCAGTGCACCATCTTCCCCTCTGGAGCCAGGAAGCGATGCCCAGAGGGAGGACCAGAGCTCCCCTACAATGAACCAAAGCCATCCTCAGTGACAACAAGGTCTCGAGCTCCTCGGAGGATGAAAACGGCCAAGTTCATCAGCAAAGCCAGCATGGCGAGCTCCTGCAAGAAGACCAACAGCTCCTTACAGCTTCTCTCTGCTTCCAACAGGCTCCCAACAGCTTCTACTAACTCCCAACACCCTTTTTTCTTCTTTTCCAGTTCTGCCTCTTCTGCTGCTGGCAGCAGTCCCCAGGTGGGCCTCCCACTCCCAGGACCATGCTTACTCAGTTCAGCCGGTCTTACAAGATGACCACCGGTTGTCAATCTACCACAACGTTTTAAGCACTTTTACTGATCTAATGAATCAGTTTCATGAATGCCCTCTACTGTCTTCCTGTTATCACTTGCACTGACTTTTACTCTGTTTATTCTTTTCGTTCTTCTTACTTCAGGCTTTTCTCTTTTCTTAGTATTTTCAAGTGGATCCTTATATTAGGTGTAAAATCTTCACTACATTTTGGTACATGCATTGAATGCTATATATGTTACTCTAGGCACCACTTTTGCTACAATCTACAAATTTAATAACTTATATCTGGTTTTGTGCATATATTTGAAGAATTCACACAGTTATTTGTGGGATGTATATGCTTTCGAATTTTCAAAATTATGTTTTATAACCTAGAGTTAGATCTACTCTGGTGAATACTGTAATCTTAAGAAAACAGTATATTGTGTATTGTATTCTGTGGGTGGGTCCCATGCATAGAATACTCCAGAGAAAAATGATAAAGAGAGAAAGTTGGTTCATAGTGTTCTTGAGGCTTATGGTTTTCTTATACACTATCCTATCAATAAAGCCTCCAAATATAATAGTGAATGTGTTTTATTTCTCTGTGTGGTATTGTTTTATCTTCTTGGAGAATCAACTTGTAATTCATTTTCTTTCACAGTTCCTCTTTATCATTGATAATTTTAGCTCTTCTGGACTGTGCTTTGTGTGATATTAATGTACTTACTCCAGCTTAGTTTTACTCAGTGTGAGCACAGTACATCTTTCTCCGTTCTTTTTAGTTCAGTTTACTTGAGGCTACATATTTAGTGTGAATTTCTTATAAGCAAGCATTTGAGTTTTTTTTCTAAACTCTGACAATCACTTTTAATTATTATATTTAAACAATTTAAAGTGGTTATTGTGATAGCTATATCACCATGTTTGCAATTTCTTAATTTATTCCCATTGCCTTGTTATTTTTCACCTTATTTTCTCTTGCATAGTTTTACTTGGGCATTTTATTCAGTTAGTGTTCTCACCATAGTTTCCTCTGCAGGAGCTACACCTACACTTCCTAACTGGCCTTACACCTCTGCTCTCTATGGGAGAAAACATGAAGCACATCATATACCCTATTAGTGATAGCTGCTCTCTTTCCACTTGAATTCAACATTTTACCTTTAAAGAGTTTCTTAATAGTTTAAATATTATGCTTATGTTGTACACTTTTGTTATGAAGTTCTTTCTTAAATTTTTCATATTGTATTTAATGCTTGATTACATGTTCTCCTAACATATAACTTTTGTTTTCCTTCATGAGGTAAAACAACAGCACAAATTCCTTGATTCTTTCAAAGTTCTCTCTGTAGAAACTTTTAAAAAGTGTTCTTGCTGCTCACTGATGTAACTATTGAGTGGTATTTCTTTGATATATTTTATTTTTCCATTAGTATCACTTGTATTTGCCATATACAAGGTATGAGTTAAAAAGTACACTGAATATTTAAATTAAACAAAATTTATTATAGTAGAAGACAGACTGCCACTAACCCCTCAGAATGCTCCACAAGCTTTAAATGCACGTGTGCTATTCTTCTTGCCACCTTCTGAAACACTCCTAGAAGTCGTCTTTCTTGCCTTTACCTGCACTTCATGGCCCTGATGTCCTGACTCAGTTCAAAATATTTACTGTTCATGGTCATTTTGACCCTGCAGAAAGCCACAGGTTGCATGGTGCTAGATGCAGTGGGTAGGCAGGGCAGAGAGGTGCCTGCCTTTCCCTCGGGGTGGCTCTGAGCAGCACTGTTCACTGTGCTTCTTGTTCACATCCTGTGAAGACACTGATAAGCACCTCAAAAGCGCAAGAATTCTGGGATAAGTGCGTTTGAAGTGAGGGAGTAGTTAGGGCAGGGTTGTGGCCATCTGTCTTTCGCTGCAGCATTTCAATTACACCTTGCAGTTGTGTGTAATTTACAGCTAGTTATCATCCACCGGAGTAGGGCACACTACCCTTCTATAGAGTTAATTATGATTCTCCCCATTTTCTATTCTCAGGTATTAAATTAATTTCCAAATTCTAAATAACAGCCCATCTCTATGTATTGGTCCCATGCACACAGGATCATTTTTTTTTTTCTGGTAACAATTGAAAACTGATTAATTGAACTTGTTTCCCTTTACCTGTAATTATCATACCTTAAAATTTTTACGCAGGAGCTTCTGGTACAAAAGTACTGGATGAACATATGTTTTTATTTCATCTCTCTTCCAAGAAAACATTAAAATCACAACACAATTTTTATAAAAGCATACATTTATAAATGCGAAATAAATATAGAGGAAGCTGCTATTAAAAGAAGGAGGTTTTTGGAAGACAGAAGATTTCAACAGATTTCTAGGAGGGAGAATGGAGAAGCAATGGCTGCCGAGGTTGCCAGAGGAAGTTACAGTGTTTACGGTGTGGATGAAAATTATTTACACGTCAGGATCCCAGAGAGGCTCTGGACATGTAGAAAGGGGGACGGACCATGAGAAACAGCCTGGGCTGAGCTTCTGTATATAAAATACTTCTCTCTTCCCTCGCTCCATCAGGTGAAAGTCGTCTCCTTCAAGGTGCCACGGCCTTCGAGAAGGCCGGGACGGCTCCCGCAGCTGACCTTCAGGGAAAGCGAGCACTTTGCACAAAGGCATGTTTCTCTACTCACGCAGTCCCTAGAATCAAAGTAAATGGATAAAAATGAAGGCAGGAAGCAAAAATGATGGTGACAGGAAATGACGTCATTAACAAATTCCAGGCACTTGGAAGCCAATGCAAAAAGAGCGGAACTGGTGCACTCGAGGGGAGAACATTGGGTAATCGGCCTTCGGGGATGAAGTGAATAAGAAAGAAACTGCTGCATTCCAGACGTGTGGAAGGAAATGAGGTGCCAGGGGCCTGGGAAGACATAGATGTAGGTGGCAGGAGTGAAGATAAAATAATTAGTTGAAAGCGTCAATGAAAACGATCAGATCCAGATTTCCTTCCTCACCTCAGGAAGATAAAGGACCCAGGCCGATCCATGCATCAGGCACAGTAGGCAAATTGCAGGAGGCGCACGGTACACGGAGAAACCCACAAAAATTTTTATGCTATAATATGAACTAAAATGTTAGCACCATCAAGGATAGGTTATATTGGTCTTTATACAAGCACAACCATAAAACAAAATTTTAATTTTCTTAAATGAAAGAGGGAGTCCACGGAGGCCCGAGTGCTGAGACTTCGTAGCGGTGGGAAGGGACCCTGTGCACCTCTACACTCTTCAGGTAAGCAGACAGCAGAGATGATTCGATTGTGGAGAAGCTGCAGAGAGCACGTGAGCCGTGCTTCTGCAGAGCAGCCCTTTCATTTTCATCAAGGAAAGGGTAAAGGAAAATCTACCTTCTAAACACTGTGGCTCCTACTGCGACAAGACTTGTCACAGACTGAAGTCTCACCTCTTCCTTGTTTCCTTTTGTATGAGTACGCCTTTGCGATGCACCCTAATGCATGCGTCGCGGGGCGCGGTGCGTCTCAGCCTCCTTCATCTCCTCCCCTGAGGAAAGAAGGGAGGGCTCTTTCTGACACAGGTGGCAGAACCAAGGAAAGACCTTTCTTCATCCCAACGAAAAATCCGCTTTGCTGTGTTGTACAATGGAGCAAAGCTTGTCAGCCCACAAACCGTAACTTCAGAGGCCAGTATAAAGAAATGTAAGCTTCGTCCCCCTAGTCTTTTGGATATGCCACCTACTTTGAACTCGGCGGTCACTAATGTAGTTTCTCACCCTTCCCTTGAGTGCCCTAAGTAAGCTAAAGGACTGCTGTGGCCCAGCCCCTGCCTCCCACGCGCTGTAACGTGATAACGAGTGGGTCGGACCCTGCCGCCTTGTACCTCTCAAAGCCTCTGGGCGTCCTTAGGGAGGTGCTACTGCACTCAACATATTGACTAGTGTTATTCTTCCATTGGTTTGGTTTTCCCATAAAATAAAAAAATAAGTAAAACAAGTGGGCTTGCAAAAACAACAAAACAAAACAAAAACCAGATCCTTCCTAGCTTTCCTAACAGATTCCTTCCGGCCACACTTTTCCTTACTGTCTGGCTTCTCTCTGCTTCCTTCAGCAGCGTAACAGGCCTCACCTGCTATTCCTCTTTGGAAAGCTGCTTTGCCTATTTCTACTCCTAACATTTCCTCCATCTTGTTTTCCCCGAGACTTAGCAGATTTTGAATCAATCTAATTTGCTCAAAGATGTGTTTTCTGGTCTCCAGTGCTGGGTCTTGTGATTATTTTCAATAATTTTCTTTTATCAACTCTTTCCAAAGCACCCTACCTAAATTCCTAAGGAGCAGTTTTCTATTTGCATCCTTATTAGTCTTGTAATTGATTTGGGTAATTATAATAAGAAGCACAACCAAAATAAATGGGCTTAACAGACTCAACTGATAAGTGCAGTGTTCAGTGGCTGGGAGCAAATGGAAGTGGATATGCTTCTACACTGTCACAGCTGGTGCCTCAATCAGCACATTTTATGGATTAAAAGGGAGAATCAACGAATTAGGGACAGCAGGTAAAGAACGATCAGGTGAAAGACCTGCAATATTTGACTCATTCCCAAGTCTCCCTGAGGAGGGGACATGTCTGCCGTGGTCTGTCAGTGTGAGACCCGCATCCAGCCCAGTGAGCACAAGAAACACCGTAGCCCAGGTGCACAAGAAATAAATCCATTTGTTTCTCAGATGAATGATGGCAAAACACATGAACAAGTTGGTGAATAATCTCTTCACTACCTTACTGATTACCTGTCATTCACACCTCCTCTGCAGATGCCCAGTGTACAGCTTGTGCTGACCTCGTTCTTTGTCCTGTTAGTAATTCCCACAGCAGTCTGGAACTGTGCTGGTACTTGTGTTAGTCAAACTTCTAAAGTGTGCCTTAGAGCATGTGAAACTCAAAAAGTGTAAAAATTGCTGAAGAAAATCCATTATTGTTAAACAGCCGCACAATTTTCTAAAATATTCATAATACAAATTCCTATTCTAAAGGGCAAAAGTGAAAATCATTCATGGTTTACAGAGAGGAATAAACTGAGTAAAATATTTTGTCAAAGCTCAAGGGAACAAAGATAATGCATTCTCTGTATAACTGAACACTTTTAAACTCTTTCAAAACATTAAATGATTTTAAAAGTGAAAAACTTATTATGCAAGACATTTTCTTAAGTAAGTTCATTTTGAAAAATAAAATAAATTTAAAACTATAATTCATAGGTCTATATTTAGGTTGATTATTGTAAGTAATAATTCTAATTATGCCTACTGAGAAAAAAACACAGAGGAAAACAGGTGGGGCTCCTCCCACACAGAGAGAGTAGGGCGGCTGATCTTCCCGCTGACTCATTCTTGTGTATTTACACTCTCTTTCGTAGTTGCTTATATTTTCTTTATTTTTTTTAAAGATCAAAGATATTACATGCTATGGTGACAAGTAACACTGTAAAGAGAAAAATTTAAATAGTTAATCTGTATGCTTGCACCTAAACAGCTGCTGTCCTTCATCTCTGCACATAAAAACATGTCACGATCATATATATTTATATACAGCTCCATATGTAGATGAACATAGAATTTTTATAAAATTTTTATTGTGCCCACATCCAGATTTTTGCTTTTAAAGGTTTAATAGTATAGCATAGATACTTTTCCAGTTTAGCAAATATAGAAATATTTTATTTTCTGGATATATATTATTTTAAGTTACTATAATTTTACCTGCTGAAACTATGAAATTGTAAGTACCTAATGTTGAATACATGATTGTTGAACTAATGCTTTTTGTTTTCAACTAGGGAAATATTAAATATAAGTCTTTATTTGCAACATCCTTTTGTTTTTGCCATTCCAAATATTTAAATGTTGATCAGATGTAGTAATGTTAAAATTTTTATTGCTTTTAATTATTACCCCCTCTGCAAACATTCATAAGATAAACAGTTGGATAAATCAATACCTGTTTCTTACATATTTCATTTCAAAACTCCTAGTCATATTTTATTCACATATGTTCATTTCTCTGATTGTCCAAGGCTTGGTTTGTCATGAGCTGAGACACAATGGAGAAAAAATAAAAGCAGCACCTAAATTATTTCATGGCACTACACATAATGATTTGTACTAAATTACCCTAACTTTACCTCACATACATTGGCCAATTATGCCATTTCTGCAAGGATGTCAGTATAATAGCATTCATAAAAGAATTATAACAATAAAGCCTGAAAATAGTACTCTGACACTTCCTTTGCCATACTTTCTTTGCAGATGTTTTTAGCAAGCTTAGCTTCCTTCTGTGACAATTCATGTTGAAATGAAAGTCTTTGTCCTTCCCCAACTTATCTGAATGCTATTTATACAGCCCTACACCCCGCGAGTCTCTGACCCTTAAAGAAGATGGCAGGAAGACAGATACGCTCTTTCTGTAGCTCATCCCTTAAACTCACAAATAGAGATGAAGCGGTAGCCAGGCTCTTGGAAAGCATTGATATAGAAGAGAAATCCACTTCATCTGGGCTCTAGCTGAGACATACTTGTATTTTGACTCTGTGCGGGAGAATATCTCTGGGAGAGAGTACTACAAAAGCTGCAGACAGCTCAAGTCGTACCTAGCTACTGCGATGCCCCTATGGCAGTGCTTTAAATGATGTCCCCCTTCCACTGTTCCACAGAAAAGTCCAGATCAGCTGCGTGTGAGCTAGTCACCTGCATATTCAAAGTATTAAAGTGGAAGGGGAGAGCCACTGACAGCTGTAAGCATCTTTATAGAACTGATTTTATGAATACATTTGCTTACAAAATTGTGTACTCCTGTCCACCTTGCATGTATTTGTGGCATGAAAAGAAGAAATTTCAGGTTAAAACCCTATTGAGACAAAGTATGAAAAATAGATTCATATAATCTTTAATACTCCACGATCTATCAAGTTCTTGCTTAAGCTTGAAGAAGTGGTGGTGGAAAGTACTCTTTTGTAATAGTGTATGTCTGTAGGTCATAAGGGATACCTTCATTTGGGGACCCAGTACACGCACGCAGCAAGCCTCTGGGCCTCCTTTCCACCCCACTCCCTCCCTCCGCATCTTTGGTCCTTTCCCATGTGCAAAAACTCTGCCTCACTGTTTCCTGTTCTTTGTTTTCTATTTTGCTCTTTGTCTTATTTATACTCAGTTTCTCATATAAGAAAAACTAGGGATGCTTAAGCTTGTGTATCTGATTCACTTCCTTCCCATTGTGGATTCAGGGTGTACCAGTGACGGAAAGTTTTCTTTTCCCACAAAGGGTACTCTGCCCCCATCTCACTTGCCTACAGGAATTAGTATCTGTTTTGTTTTGTTTCTATCGGTTCAGAAAAACTACATGATGCTACAGTAAAGGATTATCTTCCAAATTTCAGATAATTAAAATACTACGGGATAATTTGTCACTCTTTTCACGTCTGTTGTGAGTAAAGGTGGTTCTTTCATTGGATTTTCTGCTTAAGGGATCTAGAATATAACTGAACACAGCGATGGAATTTAAAAACTTTGAAGAATCTTGTGTCAGCAATTAAATCTGCCAGCACAAAATATTCATGTTCCCTGCCTTTTTTTCTTCCCTTTCCTGTCCCTTTCTTTCTTTCTTTCTTTCTTTCTTTCTTTCTTTCTTTCTTTCTTTCTTTCTTTCTTTCTTTCTTTCTTTCTTTCTCTTTCTTTTCTTTCTTTCTCTCTCTCTCCCTCCCCCCCCTCTCTCTTTCTTTCTCTCTTCCCCCCCCCTTCCTTCCTTCCTTCCTTTCATGGTACTAGAGATCAAATGTAGGCCTCTGCACTGAGCTACATCCTTAGCCCCTGCCCTTCTTTTTTAATTTTAAGACAATGTCTCACTCAGTCACTAGGTTGGCTAGATTCAAAGTTGCTATTACACCTTAGGCTCCCAGAGTGCTGGGATTACAGACGCGCATCGCCTCTCCTAGCTTCACGTTTCATTTTCTGCCTCAGAACTGATTGACCAGAACTAGTCACATCTCATTATGCAACCAGTCAGAATTCCAAGCCTGAGAAGCTTCTGAGCGCCTAGAAGAAAGAGACAAGAGATGTTTTGCTAGCTATCATTAATGCGTATTGTGGTTCAACACACTGTCCACCAAACACTCAGCTCCTCCATCTTCTGCGAAACCACAGACTTGCCCACTCCCCCCCGGGAATCGGATTGAAGATGCCACTCAGTCTTGGCATCAAGCTCACCCCAGAGACTCAGATGTTTATTTGTGCTTTTGTAGGACGGTTACACAGAGTGATCTCTACATTAAGTGCGTGCCTAACCCCCTTTTGATCTGAAGATCAGTGAGCTGATAAGTTGTCTTCAAACCTCATATCTAATATATGATAGGAGAACAAGGGCAGGGCAGCTGTACTCACTTTCTAGACAGGTGCGTGACCTTTAGTCCAAGCTTCTGTTTTATTTGGAAGGTAGTAAAACTGTGCTTAAAACCTTGCCGATTTCCTGCCTGTTTAGGTCACCTCCATGTGCAAATAGCCACACATACCCACAGCTCTTTTCTAGTCGTACTTGCCTGGATTCTTTACTTTTCTTTATTATATCTTATATTCTGCTCCCTTCTTTCTCCTTCTGGCTAAATTGGAAGCACTTAACCTTTTCAGACTCTGGCTGTGACTCAAATGTTTAGTTTGCTTTTCCCCAGCCATTTTGTCCAAATGAATAGACTTCCGGGATACCATAGTCTCGTTTGTCCCTTTGCTCTGAGAGTCTTTAATCCATTCTGAGATTTTTACAATGATATGGCAGCCATACACAAATCTAAAACTTGCCTCAAGATATAGTTCTAATTGGCCTTTACTTGTCAAAAGTTATTACAGTTTTACCCCTCCGCAGTTATCTGTATGAATCATCTGCCTCTTACAAGGCTGTATCTCGAAAATTCCAAGTTACTGTATTTTCTTTAATTCCCACTTGTAATTTAGCTCATTCCTTCCCAAGACAGGTCATCTCGGTTCTGTGTTGTGTCTAGATGGCCCCTCCCACCCCGCAAAGCCTCATGCTCTCATAGGTGGGATTTTTCAGACATGGTCGTATCTAGGATGTGATGCTGGGATTAAGGGTGACCCACTCTGTGTGTGGCTGCTACCACCCAAAAGGCAGGTAGTGTCTGAAATATAAAGGCAGGGTTGGCTGCTGCTTCTGGCTCTGCTGCCTTCCTGCCTGACGCTTTCTGCCCACCATGTCAAGGGCTGCTTCTCCTCCTCCCTGCCCTCTGCCATACGCCCTGCCTTGGCCCCAGCCGACTATAGACCGAAACCTCTACAAGCTGTGAGCTGAAATAAACTTTTCCTCTTTTAACTTTGGTTGTTGGTGTCTTGTCTCAGCAATGAAAAAGGTAATTAAGGAACCTTCTGCCTCTTTCTTAACCTTTGTCAAATATTAATAATAGGACTAAAGGACTTCCCGTCCATCAGCCTCTCCATCTACTTTCTTTGAGTTCTGCAAGTTGCACAACTGCTCCTCTGGCCTTTGTCACTTCAGGCTTATGGGTAATAACTCTCTCCTTTTGCTGGCGTTGGCTTTTATTGGGTTCTGTAAGATCTGCTACAACCTAGCAATAAACTTTTATTAAATAATCTTAAACTATTCTGTTTGTATATGTCTTTTCCCCCAGGGAAAACTGATAGGCCATCCAACAAGAGAGAACCAGGAAGTGCAACCCTAGTACTGTCAGGACATGAAAAGTCAGACGTATTTGACTCACAGCAACAATGACCACCACACTATCGTTTTATCAAAGCTCCAGTTCATTCTGGCAGATGCTGTCACTTTAAGAATGTGTTTCTTCCTCGTGAAAGTTACCAAATCATGTATGTAAAAAAGATCAAGGTAGAGAGGATGACTCTGAAATTTAATTTCTGACGATCTCACATATGCATGGTTTTTTTAGATGAAAAGCACTGATAAACATCTGCATATTTTATATTAATTAGTCATTCTGAATTCTGTCTGTAGTTTTTCCATCATAAATCCAGCCTCATAGACTCTGCATTCTCAATGTATATCTTTTAACCTATTCTTTTACTACCTAAAAACATTATTTCTTTATTTAGGTAATTTAAATGTAGGTAGAAAGGACTTACTAAGTCTAGTATTCATCTGTTGCAATGATTTATTTTTTATTTTTATTTATTTATTTTTTTGTTGCAATGATTTAGACAGAGTAGTTTTAAAGTATGTTTTCATTAGCTTCTTCATCCCAAGAAGCCCCGTGTACAGCCTGCCTGTCCTTAGGCCTCGTGTTTTGGGCTGGTGACTCGTGGGTCTCATTGACAGTGGCTAAAATTGTGCTATGAACTGAAATATGTCTGCATGTTTCATATCTAATCTAGGGCAGATGAAAATCTGTTTGTAAGGAATCTGTAGGTGAGCATTTCACCCTAGGCATTATCATATTATAATGAAGTGGCAGTTATAAACTGACAGAAATAACATTGCTCAGAGTCAATTATAGCAGACAGGTTAGATAGCAGGAAATAAAACATAAGAACTTGATAATGGATACAGTGATTTTTAAAATTTACTTTTTCTAAGCAAAATATATAGCAACTATAGGGCTACAACAGAATTTGCATTACTTAGAAGAGCAGTTCCTGGAATTTGGCTTCTGGACCAGGAACACCAGCATCATTTTCTGGAACCTGTTAATGGCGCCAGTGTCTGGCTGGGGATACAGCTCAGGGGCACAAGTACCTGCCTAACAACGCTAGTTTGTATACTCTGTAACAATTAGTCATTGTATTTTGGCTTGAATGGATTGAGTAATGCCTTAAAGATTATTAAAGCACGGTTCTGTGTGTGTCTGAGGATATCTGGGGCAAAAGTCAGCCAGCTGAGTGGGGAAGACCCGCCCCGGATAAAAGCGGCACCAACCGAAAAGCATGTAGCCTGGATGGAATGAAAGGGAAAGAGAGGCGTGTCCCCACTTTGCATGGGCCCCAGTATTTGTAACCCTTTCCGGATCTTAGTTTTAAGTTTCTCTAGCCTTTCAGAGCAGCCCTGCCCAGGCGGCTGTGTGGTAAGTTCCAGGCCTCGGAACATGGACCAGCCCTGCATCCTTCACCCGGTTCTTCAGTATCTTCCGTCTGCCCAGACTGAGGAGCCCTGGGTCCTCCAGCCCGCTAATCTGCAGTGACCACTGCTTCAGACCCAGCCTGTGTTGACCTCTGATGGTGGAGCGCACTGTTTCCATGTGGGAATTTCTCCCTGACATTTCTCAGGAAGTGAATGCTTATACCAATAGTTTGAAAAATCATTTTAAACAGTCAGGAACATTGGAAAAGCTATCATAATTCTCCTGCAAGAAGTAAGGCTTAACAGTGGAAATAGAATCAATCCTGGTTCAAAATATTCCACTGAGGTAGGTCAACTACGAGCAGAAAATAATGTCCAGAGCTGAAAGGTCAGCAATTTCTGAATTAAAGACAGAAGGTGAAGAGGGTCAGCTCGGGAGCTAGGACCTGTCGGTCCAGCTTGCTCAGGGCTGTTTTTCAGCTTCAGTCCATGGGGCTGCCTGCTGAGTACAAGGGTCATTGCTGAAATTAAAATAAATATTAATAAGTGTTTATGCAAATGCTCTCTAGATAAATAATTTTAATATCTCATAAAGTAAGTTTGTAAAGCAAAAATAATTCTTACCAGTATGTGATTTGTTGTAAAGCCACTGGAGTGGGTTGACAACTGGTGGTCAATTTATAACCCAAGCTGAAGTGTGGTGCTGGGAGTGAGAGGCCCACCTGAGAACTGGAGAAGAAAGGCTGTTGAGAGCTGGTAGAAGCTGTTGGGAGCCTGTGGGAAGCAGAGAGAAGCGGTAAGGAGCTGTAGGTTTTCTTGGAGGAGCTCGCCATGCCGGCCTTCCTGATGAACCTGGCTGTTTTCATCCTCTGAGGAGCTCAGGGCCTCGTTGGCACTGACAGTAGCTTCAGTTCACTTTGGGGGAGCTCTGGTCCTTCCTCTCAGCACCTCTTCGTGGCTCTGGAGAGGAGGAAGGTGCACAGCTCAGTCTCCTGAAGAAGCTTGTCGCATTGGCTTTCCCAGTGGGAACTCAGCTTTCTGATTGTTGGAGGAGCTCGGGACCTCACTGTCGCTGAGGATGGCTGTGGTACCTTTCAGGGGAGCTCTGGTTTTTACATTGTATGTCGCTTCCTGGCTCCAGTGTGTCTCCCTCAGCCTGCTGGCACAGATCCTTCACCCCACTGGCACGGAGTTTCCAGTTCTACCACTGACCTTTGGGCCTTCCCAACACAGATCCCTGAAACAGGCCTGCATGAGAAGTTGTCGTAGGCCCTGGGCCTCCAGTTGGATTCATGGGAGGCATTGTTATGGGCTCGAGGTCTTCAGCTGGACTCATGCGGGACATTATCGTGGGATCCAGGCCCTCAGCTGGATTCTTGGTCTGTAGTGTGTGGACAGATTTCCTGTACTCTTTTGTATATGATTCTTTGGGTGACTATTATAAATAATCTTATAAAATATGTCTTGTATTATACTGTTCCCTTGCAGTAAACCCCAAATCAACACAGCCATTAATTTTCTTAGATCAATTTTTTTATTCTTGTAAAACCCAGTAATATTTCCTGTTACTTGTGTGTATTTGCATAATTGTTATAGGCAGATATGAATTAATACCAGTAATATAAGTTTTACTATAAATCAGAAAAAAATCAAGTCAAGAAAACAAAGTATTTTCCTGGTGAAAGAGGAAACTAGGTTACATGAAGTGATATATATTCTAATCCCCAGGTTGGTGTTTTGGACACTATCTAGCAATTCAGCAAAATTCAAAAAAAGTTTTCTACATCTGGGATATTTTAAGAAATGAAATTCAAAACTATCAGATGGGGCAATTAATATTTTTCATACTTAATGTTTCATTTTAAAAATACTAATCTTTAAGTATTTAATATTTGTGTTAGTATCTTTAAATTTTTAATGATTTTATGTGTCTTTTGTTCTTTGTTAAAAATCTCATAGTCTAAATGTTTTCTCAGAGACAACAGTAATATAAAACTATTAAAATATTCAATCAGGAGAAAAGAAGAGAAATATATATATACATATATATACACATATATACATACACAAGATAGGTAAGGTAATTGTATTACTAATATCTATTGGTTTATTGAAGGGAACAGTTGATGCTTAATTATTTGATCACTCTTGCATACCTATATCTGGCAATCTGAGCAACTACTTTGAAGATAACAATACGTGATATAGCAACCATTGTTCATTTCTTATATCTTGTTTTGAAATTCTGTATCATTCTATTGTTTTTGGTTTTTTAAGATCTTTAAAATAAAAAAATATATAATCATATCACAACATATATGTTAATATAATGTCACATATTTAATTTATTTTTATACTGAAAACTACTGAGCCTTCTGGTAGAAGCACATCACACCAGCTCTTTGTTCTGTATTATTATGGTCACCTTATTATTTAAAATATACAATTAAATCAATATGAAAATGCAAAATAATTCATAGCTATGAAATTCTAGCATCTTGTCTCTAAGTCTCAAGTCCAGCAATCTGAAAACGCAAGTGGGGTACAGAATCTATCTTTGCAAGCATCTCAGGTCATGGTAACACATGTGTCCTGCATAGGTGATACCACAAAACATGCCCTCAAAGCAAGGGCATCTATCTAGAGCCAAGCATTGTAGGAATGTCAATAAAGACTGCAGTTGGCCGTTTTGGAGAAGGAAGTCTCTCTGACCCTTTTAGGTATCACTCAAATCACACTGTAGGTTGCAGCTACATCACCTATATGATGAGGGTACTATTATCTGCTCCTATAGTTTACTGTGATAGCATTAATGGTACAGCACCTTTTCAAGCCATGCCCAGTGCATGACAGTTTCCTTCCTCCTCTAACCATCTTGTCTACCTTAACCTCATATGAACCTAAAGCGCTAAAGGTATTTGTTAGCCACAATCCAGAACATTGACGTGTCACCCTTTGCTTCCAAGGTCTCAGCACCAGCCTGCATGTGTGGAGAAGGAACATGGGAAGAGACTGGCGCAGTGTGCCCACTGGTAGCCATGAGCCAAGTGCTGAGTGAGACTGGACCGCCTGGGCCACTGCGCATCTGTTAGAATTCAGTTCACACCTTCACTGTAAGCAAGGTTGCTGTGTTCTTTACAGCACTTGCCAGGATGTTTCCAGATTCCTGAAGTGATGGCTCCACAAGCCTGTGCTGTGAGAACTATAGTCACAAGTACAGAAAAGTATCCATAAACAGCAGTTCAGGCTCTCATTTGCTTTATGTTCTACATTAACTGACTTAACTGCATGATTTATGTTTATGTAAAAAGTAATTCAAAGGGACATAAGAAGGGTCCAAGAGAATCTATTAAATAGCTTTCCATGAAGCATTGAGTATCACAGGGCATTTTCACCTCACAATCTTATATATGTGAATGTGTGAAAGTTTCTACACCGGGTTTATGGGAAAGTCGGCAGTATGATGTTAACTGTCAGGTCAAGTGCATTAATTTCTATATATTTCCTGTTAAAGAGATAGTGAAATAGACAGTGTTATGAAAAAGACTAAATATGTATTTCCACTTCTAGTTGGTTGGCGTGGCTCTTAGAGAATTTGTTATCCTATAGGCTTGGATCACTGACATCTCAGATCATGCTGCGTCTTTAATTATGGAACACATACTTATTTGAAAGCACTTATATTTATTCTACTAGGAGGAATGAATCTCTGCAATTGGTATTTGTATCTACCCAGAATTTCTAAAGTAATAATCTGAGCTATCTGTATTTAGATTTATGTTTACAACTAAATAGTTAAGTTTTTCTCCTCTCATAGAACACAGAAGTTTAGTTTTTCCTTTGTAATCAGTAAGCCTGAGGTCTTGTGCTTAGGATGTGTTCAATAACTATGCAATAAGTGACAGAATTTATGAGTGTCAAATCATCTTGTTCTTTCACTAGAGTCTTGGAAAGTACAGTGATTCTAGTGTTTCATCACAGAGGAAGTTCTTCCTGGTGTATGACCTCAGTCGCTTCCATAGGGATGGAGCACTGTTTGTCCTTGCTTTGGCTGTTCGATTTCTGCAGGCTGAAAGCACTAGGGAATATCCCCAAAAAGCCTTCTGTGTCTCCAGTTAGGCCCAGTTATGGGGGAATTCGATGTTTCTGTGTGGATGAATCAGCTCAGGCAGAGTTCTTTCAGGGCATTACTGAGTAAGTACAGAGTTGAAACCAAAGAGGAAGTAAGTCAGTGTGGGGCAATGTCTACGCATGAATTTACTCAGAATCATATTCATCAGGGGAGCAACCGGCCATGATACCATGGACTTTGGATATTTTTTGTTTTTCTGTTTCCCTCACTTAAAAATCTAAAGTATAATTATATACAGGAAAATTTACAATTTTTACTTAAGTATAAATATGTAAGTTTTGATAAACACAATACTACAATGTAGCCACGACTACCACCAAAATACAGCCAACTCTTCATGTCTGCAGGCTCTGCATCTGAAGACAGCCAATGACAGATCCAAAACATGGGAAGAACCTTGGGTCTGTGCATGTGTAGGCTACTTTCTTACCATTTTTCCTTAAATAATATAATGTAGTAACTATGTATTCAGCATTTACATCATGTTAATATGTAAGAAGTCAAGATGATTTGTAAAAAGTCAAGATGTAACAGTGTAAGTTACATGAAAATACTGTGCCCTTCTGTACAACAGGCTTGAGCATGTGCGGATTTGGCATTTATAGATGGTGCCATAAACAATGCTCTGTGGAAAGTCAGGAAAATCCTATAGAAGAATTCTTTCCCTCCAAATGTTCCCCTTCGACCTCTTGTAATCAATCACTCCTTCAGTCCTGAATCCCTTGTAGACACTGACCTGTTTTCCCTGCTTATATATTTTTCTCTTTTTAGAATGTCATATAAGCCTAATCACAGCATGTAACCTTTTGATTCTGTGCTCTTTTACCTGGTGTAACACATTTAAGAACAATTTATATCACCATGCATACCAGTAGTTTAATTTATATCATCACTGTTTTTTGTTTTGTTTTGTTTTGTTTTTTGCGGTACTGGGGATCGAACTCAGGACCCTGTGCTTCCAAGGCAAGCGCTTATTCCACTGAGCTATATCCCCAGCCCCTTATATCATCACTGTTGAGCAGCCATCCTAAGAATGGATGTACAGATTTATTTATTTAGTCTCAAACTAAAAGACAGTTGGTGATTTCCAATTTGCAACAATTATGAAGAAAGCCACTTTTAAATATTTGGGCAAAGTTTTGTGTGAGCATAGCTTTTCATTTCATTTTAGTAAATATCTAGGAGTGAAATTGTTGGGACTTTTGGTCAGTAAATACTCCACATCTGGAATTTACCAAACTGTTTTAAAGAATGACAGCATCATCTGACATTGCTACCAGCAACTGATGAAATTCCAGTTTCTTCATATCTAAGCTAGAACTTAATATAATCAATCTTTTTAATTTTAGGTCTTTTAATAGGTAATTAGTAGTATCTTTTTGTGGTTGTATTTTTCATTTCCCTAATGATTAATGATGTTGGGCATTCTTTTAGTGTTTGTTTGATATTTGCATTTTTCTTTGTAGAAATATCTGTTTAATATTATGCTCATGTTTACTGGATTTTTACTGTCTTATTGACTTCTAAGAGTTTTAAAAAACTGTTCTGCATGGAACTTCTTTGTTAGACACGTGACATAACTGTATTCTCCTAATTTTTTATCCTTAACGGTGTCTTTTGAAAAGCAGGGAGCAAGTTGTCATCGCTTTGTGTCTCAGAGATTTCCAAAGTGCACACTGATCCCCAAACACACACACCACCATGCAACATGGCTCTTGACTGTGGCTCCCACAGCCGTGGAGAAGCTGCTGACACCAACTATATTCATGGATACTGATGGCAAAACATGTTTAAGCAGTTGATCGTGGTGAACCTCAAAATAAGGAGCAAGAATCCATGCCCCCTAAAATAATTACAGTCATAAATTAATGTTAAAGACCTTTGGTGCCAAAATTTCTATGACAATTAATGCATGACTCTCAGAGGAGGAAAAGTGCTTGATGACCTTAAATCCATTTTCTTTTTATTTTAACCCACATTTCTGTCCTTGTCCTTCAGCAATTACATATTCTTATTTTTTTATCCTCAGATATTCATGTTATATGAAGAACTAAAAGAATTGTTATTTCTCATATTCATAATTAACTTACCTTGGCCATTTGTAAATATATAAAGTAACTCTTAAGTAACTCAACTGGCCTCCAGATTTGTCATCTCAGAAGCAAAGAAATATATTTCTGAACATTTTTCTAAAGCGTGTTTTCCATGGTGCACACATTAGAATGACTGAAGGACCTTGTAAAAACTGCTGGCTGCAATGATCTTTAGGGCACTGATGGAAGAACTTTGAGAGCTTTCAATGACACAAGCAGCCCGCTGTGGCATGCGTGCCGCAGGTTTACCACCACTGAAGAAAAACACATCAAAGTAGACTTTAGGTTGGTTGGAGGCATTACACTTTTGTGTAGCTATTATTGTTTGTTGGTTTAATTAATGAAACCTTGTCTGATTGTCATGGGCAGCCAATCCTGAGAGTTACTGCTCTAAGAAGATACTGAAGGAAATCATTGTAATGGCTATAATGTAAAATGTTTTATTTGCTACTTTTAAGGTATTTGATTTTATAAACATACCCTTTAGAAGAAGTTTACTTATTCTTTGAAAGCTGAAAATATAATTAAACAATCATGCACTAGAAATTCAAAAGTTAAGAGAAGTGTAGAAGATAACATGCCAACATAAGTTGAAGCTACCATCTGTGTGTTAGCCTTCTATTGTCATAACAGAATCCACAAGATAATGAATTCAGGAAGAAGAAGGTTTACTCTGGCTTACAGTTTTGGAGTTTTCAGACCATGGTCAGCTGCTTGTTCTCTTTGGACCTGTGGTGAGGCCCGGCATTGGGGCGGGAGTGTGTGGTGGAAGAAGCCCATTCACCTCGTGGCCTGAAACAGAACAGAACAAGAAGGCACCGGCATCCCACAGCCCCGTCCATCATGTTCCCATGGTGACCCGGACTTCTCGCACCTTCCAGTCATGCTGTGTGCTGGGGGCAAAGTCATTAACACATAGCTTTAAGGGACATTTATCCCAAAATAACAGGCATAGTTTTTCTCATTGGGTTGATTATCAATTACATAATACTTGCTTAAAAGTGTGAAACAATTTTAACAAGCAACACAGGTAACTCTTTCAAAAGGGAATATTTTGTTTTGAAAAAAAGGCACATATGAGTAATTTGTAGATTTGTAAATAACTAAGCATTTCTCTAAATTTTAGTAGAAACACAAACCCTTTTAAACATGTACCATTCTGGGGTCATCATAAAGTGCAGACACACTGATTTATATTTTTAGACTAATGAAAGCAGATTCTAGTATACATTAAGGCCTATTCACAACTTTAGCATCACTAGAAGAAACAGAATGCAATGCAGATCATCTCCAGAAGATATAACACGTTCTTTCTGTCTTTGTTCCAGTCCTACCCCCCACACGGGCAGAATTTTGCCTAAACCAATGAAATACACTACTTTTGCACACTCTCCTTATATTAGTTTCTTAGCTGTTTTCTCAGTGGAAGTTGTTGGGTTAGTTTGTATACAATATTATGTTAAAGAGAATCCTTACTAGGGTAACTTTTCTTAATATCTTATCTGTGTCTTCAGCCAATAAACTGCCTTAAAAATACTATATTCCAGCTTTTGTTGCCTTATGGCCCAGGGTCTGTAACATAATTGAAAGCATTTACTACTTTCTATGTAGACAGCACTTACCTGTGCCAGAAAGAGAGAAGGCGGGAGGACCAACCCAGAGAGGTACTGACACTATGGGCAATTATGAAAACAATAATTTGTATAGCTGTCTAACTCCTGAATGCTTGCAACATCTTAACAGTATTATTTTTAGGTTATACTGTTACTGATGATGGAAATCACTTAAGAAAAACTTTCATAAAAGATGAAACAGATATTTTCACAGAAATGAAGTATGTAAATAGGAGAGTTAAACTTTTGCCACACTGCCTAGCCAATCCCATAACCCAACTAAAAATATTACCTTAGGAAACAAAAATATTATAAAATGTTTTGTTTAATGCCTTTGTAGAGAAAATAAAAGTTGACTGAGTCTTCCGGTTTTCAAAAAGTTACTTTGGTATTGTGTGGAGATGGTCCCAGTCCGGGGGGTAAGCCAGTCCGCTATTGTCTGTCCGTGAATGAGAAGCCCTTAGCATCTCAGTGTTCCACTCTCCTTTTGTGTAGCAACATCTGTTCACTAGACTCACAGGGAAATTTCAAATGGATTAAATAAAATATACCTTGTAAATTCCTAGTTGGTTTAAATAATTTCACTCCAGAGTGCAGAACTGAATCACACAATGCTGTTATAGCACAGATAGAAAACTTCACGCACACCCACAAAATGTCCACCTACTGTGGGGAAAGCAGGAAGGGTGGAAGAGTTTGTGATTTAGTACTGAGATTATCAAATCCTCACTGGATGAGAAAGAAAGAATTACCATGTTACTTTTTCTCTTCACTCCTGTCTTTTTCTGTATCTCAAGTCCTAGGGGTCAAAGCCTCACATCAGAAAGGGAGTAGATTTCCAGGATTAGTTCTGTCTTCTGCAATCACCACACACAATAACTCCACATGACAAAACTTTTATGCCTCAGTTTAAAATGGCATCCTGATTACAGTTCATTGGGCAATTTCAATATAATTTATGCATTTAGATAAATGGTTTAGCTCCAACTTTCATGTTTTATCACCTTAAAACATACTTCTCTCATTGTTTTGAAATTTGTTTTTGTTTTGCTATGATTATAAGGACATTATTTCAGTGCAGATTTAGCTGGAAGGAATGTGTGTTTTCACTAGATTATTTGTTGGGCTGTCATGTGTTACTCTCTTTTAGCACAATATAATTTACTCTTGGTGTCTTTTTTTATTATTTGGCCAAAATCCCACCCCAAGACTTTAATTTATACAGTGTTTAGCAGACTCTCATTTGTCAATGATTTAATATCTGCTTATCCCTTTAAAGTGCCAGTGACTATACTGGCGAAGAACTGTGAAATAAATAGCAAACCTTGACCCAATATCTGCCTTTCAGAAGCCCTTATTTACTCTGGAGTGAAACAAAAGTATAAAAATTGACTGGAACACCAGGGAGTGTTACAGGAAAAGGCAAAATAAAATCCTTTATACCTCTTGTCACCCACCCGTTTCCACAGGAAAATTCCCACTTAGGTCTGTCTTCATGTATGTACTCTTTTCACTCACTAATTGTTCGATTGTGGGCAGCAGAATATTGATGGGGCATATCCCACATGCCTGGGGGTGGAGTATTTTAGGTAGAAAGAGAAGGAGTAGATCTGTCTGTATTCAACTGATTTCCTCCCTCAGTCAGGGCATTAGCATTTGACTTCAGCATTGTCAGATAACAGTTCTGTCTTCGGTACTTGTGATGAGAACTTGTTTCAAAAATTTCTGAAAGATGAGGCCAAAACATCACGTGCATGCACACACACAAACGCACGCATGCGCGCGCGCGCACACACACACACACACACACACACACACACACAGTGTTTGGTTATACTTGCATTCTGTTTGCAGAGGGGAAGTGAGATGTGGTTAGAGACACAGTTTTTTTTTTATTTTAAAGATAAAAGAATGAAGACATATAAACCAGAATAACCCCAAAACAATATAGGAAATGGAAAATTATAGAGAAGATATTAGGGAATTAGCACTGGATGCTGTATTACATAATGTTATCTTTGCATTTGTTAACACAAAACCAATAAAGGAAATACCAAATTATAGAGAAGATAGTAGGGAATTAACACTGGACGCTGTACTACATAATGTTATCTTCACATTTGTTACTCAGTTACAGGAATGATGGCTCGTTTGATTAATCAAGTTTCTCCACCCTCATCTCTGTTGTTCCACCACCCAATCAGTCATCTTCCCTCTGAGAATAACTGAACTTTTTGGTTTATTTACTCCCTCGGACTCTCACATTGGGAAGAGACATGGCTGCTTCAAATTATGCTATGACAAACATGGGTGTACACAAATTGATATGGCAGGAGGTCAAAAAGCACCCATCCTCAAAGACGGTAGATAGGCAGGGAACCAGGTTCACTATGGTCAAGCCCCTATTGCCAAGCCCTCAAGGCCATCGGGGGTCTGGTTGAGTAGATTGGGTTACCCAGTGAACTGCCAAGCTCTGCCTCAATACAGTGCATCTGGAGGCCTGGTTGAGTCCTCAGGGTCAACCTGGTGGACTGCTGGGCTCCGCCCCATTGAGGCGCTCCTGAGGGGCCGGTCAAGTCCATGGGGTCACCCCCGAAGACTGCTGGGCTCCGCCCCATTGAGGCGCTCCCAGGGGCTGTGTCAAGTCCACAGGGTTGCCCCCACAGACTGCTGGGCTCCACCCTGGTGTGGCATTCCCAGGGGTCCAGTTGAGCGCACAGTGTTGCCCCCGTGGGCCACCAGGCTCTGCCCTGTCACCACGTGGCTGAGGTCCTGGTCCAGATCTTCTGGGTTCTCATGTATCCTGGAGGGAGCCACCTACCCCCTCAGGCTACCCTTCAAGGTGCCTAGGGTCCCCTCATAGACCACTAGTGTCTTCCTGCAGGCCACCTATGACTCTTTGGAGGCTGTCGCCACCCAGCTAGAGAACCAGGTCTGCCGCCTAGTTCCAGGTCTTCACCTCCTTCTCCCTCTTGATCTCCAGTATTGCCACTCACTGCTCCTTGCAGCTGGGCACTGGGCGCCCTTACGATGCTGGGCACAAGTGGTGTGAGGTCTCCCCCACCTGTGCTCACTCTGGTAGTCCAGGGTGTGTGCTAAGTTTAGTTATTAGTTCTAGGAGAGAAGTGGAGGATTTTCTCAGGTCTGCTGTATAGAGTATGTTGTTGTCTCTTAGACTCCAGGATTCCTGCTTTTTGTGTAATTTGTCACTATGGGTTCATACAAGGTTCATATATGCAAGTAGTATGGAGACCCTCTTGGTGCTCATATTAGTAGTTTAGAGTGAGTCCTAAAGCCCGTGGACTCAGCCCGTTGCTGTCAGGAACACATGTTGAGTGCTCAGGCCACCAAGGCTCAAGGTGCTCAGAGAGGGAGTTCAGGGTGGGAGCTGAAGCCCGGTAGCTCAGCTCGTGCTTCCTGCTTGGTGTTGGAGTGAGAAGGGTGTGGAGCTCTGTGGTCCACCTCCATCTGCAGCTCTCTCTTACTGTTGTGCTCCAGTTCCCGTTTGTTCTTTGGCTGGATCCCTGGGAATTGCTGTAGTCCCGGGATTGCCGCTGCTCGCTGCTGCTCTCTGCTGGTAGTTGCTCACACAGTGGAGAGGTAGGAGGCCATAACCTCGGGGCAGGTGTAGAGCTGGGTGTGGTGGGCCGTGTACTGGTTGCTTTGCCTCTGCCTTGCCTCCGGGCACTGATTAGAAAGGTTGCTGCAGAGTGGGGATTCTGTTTTAATGGCTGTTGTAACTTCTCATCCTCACACTGGGTTCGAGAACACCTCCTGACTGCCGCTGTCTCTTTTCTGGGCTGCGCTTTCTCTTCTCTGGTTTTGGACCAGCTCTGGGAACTCTGCTCTCCCCTGGCTGAGTCGGGAGGCTCCCAAGAGCACAGGCCTCTGAAGCTGAAGCTGCAAGTGTTGGAATGAGGGAGCGGACCAAGGGTGTATTTGGAGTGGTAAGTCCCTCCTTCTCTGCCTTCTCTTCCTCTAACTGTGCCATGGAGGCCATCCAAGCTTTTCCTCCAAGAGAGGTCTTGTTTACTCTTTCTGAGGGCTTCAGTTCTCATTTAAGATCCTTCCTGGGTCCAGGGGACCCATTTGTCTCCCTGTTGTCTTTGTCACGTTGCTGTATTACAGTGTCTGGGTGGCAGTCCTCTTGGAGGATCTTTCTCTGTTGCTTATCTGGTTGCCATCTTCCCAGAAGTCCTAGAGATACAATTTTAAAAATAGAGACCCAGATTTGGCTCTCATTTCTGCCACTTTTTGTTCTGTGACCTTCTGCAAATTATATAACATTTCTATGTTTGTTACCTTTAAATTGAGATAACGCAAGATTTTCCAATTTAATAAGATGAATTTCATAAAAGCATTCAATAGAGTGCACAGCTGGCTGTAGTTAACCAGTAAAGATAAAATAACGCTCAGAAATATGCTTGTTGCTGCAGTCAGTGAGGTCCCAGATAGATTTCATTTTCTGGTATGTGACAGGGAACTGGCTATGTCATGTAGCAATAAGGAAAAAGCAGCAAAGTCTCATGTTTGATTAGGGGGTGACATGCTCAGAGTGAGTGGGCTCGTGCAGGATGAAAGACAAATGGCACGAGCCCTGAATGTGCTGGCTTTAAGAATTTAGGGTGTTGGGCATGGTCTGGGTCTAGGTCATCTCCTGTCAGACCTTCCAAAGTGTGATCAACAGTGTGACTCACAGGGCACTGGATCACATCAGCTACACCTATCCTGCATGTCCTTTCCCATAATTCATTGTTATAATTGGATGTGTGAGGTGCAGTCTGTTCGCATGAAACTTCAATGAACTCCAGTGGGAGAAAAGTTATTATAGGTCATGCCAGATAATGTGGTATGCATGCATCTTACCTCTGCCTCCAGGTAGTGAGCATCAGGGCAGAGTCCTGGGGTTGACCCTCAGCTGTTGCTTGGGGTCAGGTGAGTGGAGGGGAGTGGACCATCAGCCTCAGTTGTACTCTCTATGTTATGTTCAGGCTTTTGAAATATAAACAGCTCTATGAGCCTGTCAGGAAAGTCACCGCATAGAAAGCCAGGAAAATGGAGGAGAGGCAGGTTCGTTACCAACAATTAATGGGTGTTGCTTGGCTCATGTGCTTTCCACATAGATGCCTCTAGGCCTACGCCATTACCTTGGAAAATAAGGTCGTTATAACAGAAGAAGATAGACGTGAAGACACCATGGAAGTAGGTCTGTAATCTACCCCACACAGATGGCTGCACTGAGCTCTTCTTATTTCTGGAAGCTTTAGATGTGTTAGCAACTCCTGAGTCTCCAGTTTTCCTGTCATCAGATCTGTAGTAGCAGGAGAGTAGTAAGGTTGACCTCACAGGTCACGAACTGACTCATCTGTACCTTAGACTTGACAGATCTGCTCTTTAGTTAATAGATGTGCGATGAATGATCTGACTCCAAAGTCTGTGTTACACCCTACAAAGACCCATCCCTGTTGACTCTTCTGCTGTGGTTCATAGCCTTCCCTGTGAAGTCTGGGGAAATTCCATCATACTTAAAAATAGAATTAAGGCTATGTTCAGTTAAGGACATTCCTGCTACCTGTTTTCTGGTTTGTCCCTCAGACAAAGGACTGCTATCTAGAACATACAAAGAACTAAAAAACATGTACATGTCCAAATTCAAAGACCCAATCCAGAAATGGGCATCTGAGATGAATACACACTTCTCAGATAAAGAAATACAAATGGCAAATAAATATATGAGAAAATGTTCCACATCCTTAGTCATTCGAGAAATGCAAGTAAAAACAACATCGAGATTTCATCTCACCCCAGTAAGACTGGCCAGTATGAAAAAGTCATCCAATAACAAATGCTGGCGAGGCTGTGGAGAAATAGGGACTCTATTACACTGCTGGTGGGAATGCAGACTGGTGCAACCACTGTGGAGAGCCGTTTGAAGATTTCTCAGCAAACTAGGTTCTAGAGGTTCCATTCAAACCAGCCATTCCCCTTCTGGGTATTTTCCAAGAAGATCTGAAAACATCATATCACTCTGATATATGTGCACCCATGTTTATAGCAGCGCAATTTGTAATAGCCAAATTGTGGAAGCAACCCAAGTGTCCATCCACAGAAGACTGGATTAAAAAACTGTGGCATTTTTATATAATGGAATATTATTCAGCTATAAAGAAAGTTCTGGGGACTTTGTAGGCAAGTGGTCAAAACTGGAGTCCATACTCATAAGTGAAATAAATCAGCGGTACATGTGCAGGCAACGTATTGTATCACTGGTGTAAGAACCTGAGGGTGGGAATATAAACTAAGAGACATGAAGGAAATCTGTTCAAAAACAGAGAACAGATGGGACGAGGGAAAGGAGAAAAGAAAGAGGCAAAAATGTATGTATGTATATATGTATATACATATATGCAGGAGGGCTAACATGGTTCTACTATTGTATTATACCACTTAATGCCTAAGGAATAATTGATGATGGGTTATTCGATCAATCTTGTATGTCTGTATGTGGTATCCTGAACACACACTTTGAGGATATCAATATGCAAAGCAGCAACTATTGTTGGGTTTTTTGGTTTTTTGGGTTTTTTTGTCTTTGGTTTTTTGTTTTTTGTGTTTTTCTGTTGTTGAGAGGATTAATTGTCTGACCAATTTTGTATGTCTGTATCTGTGTTCATGTATATACACTTCGAAGATATCAATAGGTAAAGCAACAACCATTGTTGAGTCCATGTCACCTTGTCTGTAGATTAGTTTTGACTGTACTATTCTTTATGCTAATTTGTGTCTGTTTGTTAATATGTTTTTGTGCTTTTATTTTTTTAAAAAATAAAACAAAAACAACAACTAAAAAAACAAATGCACCTTCTCATCCTCATGGTACCTAGAATACATGTCCAGTTGCGCATCCCAGAGTTCCAGGGAGGAGACAAGTTTTTCAGTAAAGGCACAAGCCACCTGATACTTTGTACTTTGTGATGACAAGAATGTAGATTAATTCTCAGGAGGGATAAATTGAGAAATAACAAATACACAGTGAACCAAAAGTTATCATAACATGAACACCCAAGATTAAGTCAAAGATATCCCTTAAATATAGCAGACATCTTAAATAAGTATGAATTGCCTGATAGATTTAGAATGGAAAAATACTTTTAAGACCTAAAATGGATCTTAAAGAAGGTCAAGGACACTAAAACCAGATATTCCATTTATTACTTTATATATATGTTTTACAGGTTTCATATACAGTTTACAAATTAAAAATTTAAGTTTCTTTTTCTGCTCTGTTTTGATGGAATAGTGATTGATAAGATGCTCTTCTGGAGGGCTGGAGGGAAACATAGTAGAATTAGCTGGTGCCTTGCATTTTACAAGTTGCCAATAGGCTTTAATTAGAGGATTTGAACAAAAGCAAAGGAATCAGAAAGGTATCATGAACTGTGGATTATAATAAATATCCTGGACTCTGAAGTTTGCAGATAGTTCTGTTGTGCTTTGACAATTATTCTTTTTGTTTTTGCTACTTTTGGTAAAATGTATTCATTTATTTGCCCTAAAAAATAGGAGCTCATTAAATATAGTAGAAAGAAATACTTCATCCAGCTATGTGACCTTTGACAGTCATTACTCCCCAACTCTCTTAATTCTTTATTTATAAAATCAAAGAGTTATACGTCAGCCCTAAAGTGCGTAGTCCTGGAGGGCAACCCATGGCAATGGGACTCCTTGTACAGATGCACCACTCACTGCCATTACAAGTGTGCAAGCTGTGTTCTACTGTAGACAATAAAAAGGCAGCAAAGTAATTTCAATAGCGTTCACTGCATTGCAGCAGTTAGGAGTGAACAATAGGATATCTTTCTACAGATATCTGCAAACACGAAGGAGCACTGGGTTTCTTGTTCCCATGGAAATACAACCTCAATTAAAATTCTATTCTCATTTCTATGAAAGTGTGTGCAAATGTTCAAAAGTCAAAAATGATTCTTAGAAGCCTGCTGAGCTTCGTCACAGCCTGTGCTCTGCTTCTGCACTGCTTTAATTCAGCTCTTGTTAATCAGAGCTGCACATAGTAATCACTTCTGTAATATTTTCAAATTATGGACTAGCAAACTCCATCCTGTGCCACCAAATCAAAATTTCCTAGGGTGTGGCCCAGACACATGCCTTATTTTGAATATGTATGAATGGAAACATTGACTTAATGAAATTTTGTTTCCATGTTGTGCTGTGCATAGAACAAGAGACAATGATTTAGGACAAGACATTTCTACAAAGAAAAAACAAAACAAAAATGTGCTAATGCACCCAAAGAACAGCTCAGAACTTGTTACTGTCATTTGTTCACAAACTTTCCTTAAAATTGCACAAAATAAGTGCAACTGTGTTATGAAGTAGAACCACACAATGGGACCAAGAACAATTTCCTGAATGATGCATCAGGGATGGTAATTACCAGGCCTCACAGCAGCTGACCTGGTGAAATAATCAATGGAAAGATAAGCGATCAGTGAAGTAAGAACCCAAAGGAGTTCTGTGCCTGTAGAATAATAACAATGAAGTTCTGTTCGGCACTTGATCAGATCCAGATTCTGTATTAGAAATGGGGGGTAGGATAGTTTCCTAAGGTCTTAGACCTTGAAAGCCAGGAAACATAAAACTAAGTCTTATGATTGTCAGTTTTGTTGGCTATGATGCCAGTTCTGCAACTTTCAGTTATTTGGAGTTTTACAGGCAAGAAGGAAAAAGCCTGTGTTGGGCCACAGTCCCTGATTCTGATACAGACATGGCTGGTTATGCAGAGTTCAGAGGAGAGATGCTTTGTCGTGAAGCTACACCGACGAGAAGAAAGTTGCGGTGAACCAAGCTCGGCGTCAGTTTCCCTACTGCCCACGACGACAGTGGAGATAAAGTGGATCTCTGAGCCAGCGTGGCTCTCGAGAACTGCAGCTCGGATGTGGGAGCAGGTATGCCTTGCCTCAAAGCTGAGCTGAATGCACTTCCTGGCGTGAAAGGCAGACAAAATTGGGTCTTTCATTGAAAAGCATCAGTCAAGGAGAGGTCAGTAAACAGCGTTCCCATCCTGGAGCACATTGGGACAGAAGAGAGGAATACATCTCACGCTACCCTGTGTGGTCTGTTTAATCATTTCATCAAAAAGTAAGGAAACATTATTTATGTATGATAAGAAAGTAAAACCACATGTCTTTATAATGTGAACAAAACCTGTTTTATATATGTGCTCTTGCCGATGGACTGAAAGGACCATCACTAGCATCCGTTGGTTCAATTAACTGTATAACAAGTGTGGCTTTTTTCCTAAAAAGTTAAAAATACTTAAAATAGGTTATCTGTATTCCTATAACAAATTTTGGATCAATCTGGAAGACTTGCCACCATCACTCACGTTGGGGTTAAATAGTAGATGATGGACTTTTCCAAGTCAAAGGGAAAGGGCCTCTCAGTTTGAATAAGAAACTCCTCTCAGAGTGAGTGATTCTGTGAGGGGCACAGATGCTTTTAGTGACAGAACTGCGGGCAAAAGACTAATAAATCAGTCCCCACCTCTGTCTATTTCACATGGGCTTTCAGTATGTGTTTCACAGAGTTAGAGATAAGGTACACAAGGATGAGATGCTTTCCGAGTGTGGTCCAGGCTCTGCTGAGGATTGAATGGGTTACGTACAGCCCACAAATTCCTGTTTCCCAGGGGCAGCTGCTGTCAGAGGACATGTCAGCCCCTGGGGCAGGACAACTTAATGCATCTCCAGCTGAGGTTTCATCCAGCATCAAAACTTCAACAAATCCAATTTTCATTTGTTGTTTCTATTGGTGATTCTTGTAGAAGCATGAATGCATGTTCCAGCTACGAGTTCCACTGCTCCACTGAACAGGTGGAAGGAAAGGCCTCCTTTCCTTATTTCTCACAAGAAAAGCTTCCATTTTCTCTCCATAAAACAAGACAGTTACTGTGAATTTGTCAATGCAAATCAAGGACATAGCAGTGTACTTATTAGGCATAATGTTGCACTTATTAGGGCAGCTGTTATGAAAAACAAATAACAATAAACATCTCCAGACGTGGAACTCTTGTGAATTGTTAGTGGAAATGAAACAAAATGCATTCACTGCTGAAAAATATGGAAGTTTTGCCAATAAAAGAAATACAAGTGCCACATGGTCAAGCAATGTCACTTCTGATAATGTGTCCAAGGGAATCTAAATCAAGATCTTATTTTCTCGACAGTTAATTTATACTGTTAGCATTTTTGCAGTATAGCCAAGATATATGAACAATGTAAATGTCCATTGCCAGTTGATTGGATAAAGAAAATGTAGTATATATATATATATATATATATATATATATATATATACACAGTGGATCTTATTTCACTTTTAAAAAGAAGCACCTTTTGTTATATGCAACAGCATGAAAGAACCTGAAGGATACTGTACTAAGTGCAATAGCCATTTACAGCAAACAAACAACACGCTTCCACTTTCATGAAGTACATAAAATTGTCCTACGCATAGAAAGGACGTAGACTAGTAGTTACCTGGGGCTGGGCTGAAAAGCAAAAGAGTTTTTGGTGTCTAGTGGGTCTGAAGTTTCTCTTTCACAAGATTGGTACATATTGGAGATAAGCTGTACAGAACTGTGCCTGTAGTTAACAATATTTCACAGTGTGTTGGTCAGCTTTCTTGCTTCTGGGGAAATATCCCTGAGACCCACAATTTAAAGAAGAGGTTTATTTTGGCTAATGGCTTCAGCGGCTCAATCCATAGTTGCATGAGCCCAAGGAAGGACCATAATGGTGGAAGAACCTGGTGGAGCAAAAGTGCTCACTTCATTGCACCCAAGCAAAACACAAGGAAAGAGCACCAGCGAGAGCTGCGTCCTCCGTAGGCGCACTGTAGTGAGCCATGTGCTGCTTCCAACAGCACATTCGGCTATGAGGACCGGGGGTTAATGTACTGCACTCGGACACCCATGGTACAATCACCTCTTCAGGCGTCTCTTAATCCAGTCAAATTGTTAAGTGAGATGAACTGGTGCATATGGTTTACTTAAAAATATAAATGAGTTGATCACTTATTAAGTATTTGTACTATAATTTAATAGCAATCAATAGTTTGTTATATCTAGATCCTGACTTCTATGTTATAGTAATTTTGGTTTTTATAGTGGTAAAATATACACAATGCAAAATTTAGCATTTCACTGCCTTAAAATTTACTGCCTAGTAGCATTAAAAATAATCGTATTGTTGTACAAGTCTCACCGCCACCTCTCTTCAGAACTTCTCACCCTTCCAAACTGAAGTTCTATGTGCACTCAACACTTGTCATTCTTTCCTCTTTGCCTTGAATTTCTGGCAACCGCCATTCAACTTTTGGTTTCTCCACATGTGACTATTTTCCTAGTAAATTCCAAGAATACTGTAGCGTATGTGTGCATGTGTGTGCTGTGTGTGAGCATGTGTGTGAACTCTAGATATTTCTACAAATAACCCCCAATCTATCAACAGATGAGATGTTTTTCTTCTTAATTTTGATTTTCTCTTTTGTGCAACCCTCTGGACAGGTCTTCCACTAGGATGTTAAATGGAAATAGCAATAGTGGGTATCCTTAATGTTCTCTCCCTCTCTCTATCTCTCTCTCTGTCTTTCTGTCTTTCTTTCTTTCATCCTTCCTTCCTTTCATTTTTCTTTCTTTCTTCTTTTGTAGTCCTTTTTAAAACATTTTATTATTTTTTACCTTGTTAAGTCACTAAGTTGCCCAGGCTGGGTTTGTAGATGTGATCTTCCTGCCTCAGCCTCCCAGGATGCTTGGATTACAGGTGTGCAGCTCTTACCTTGTTTCTGATCTTAGAGGAAAACTTTCTAGTCCTTCACCATTGAGTATGGTATTTACTGCAGGGTTTTGTTCACAAATAGTCTTTATCATTGAGGTAGTTTCCTTGGTAATAGAAATTTAAGAATCAAAGGAGGAACAATTCCAACAGGATACTTGATATTCTTTGGGTTCTACTGAATTGGCTGATGCTGTATTAACTAGAATAACTGACCCTGACCTTCAGTTGGAGGAGGAGCAAGGTGGAGCAAGAAATAGGAAAACCCGAATGCCCAGAGCACTGCTCCTACCACAGACACAGGAACAGATTCACCAGTACTGTTGCAGTTTATTCATGAGGGACCACTAGGGACATCAACTCAACAAGGAGAAAAAATGAATTGTCTCCCAAGACAGAGAATCAAGCCACAGGCCTAAGGAAAAGAGGAAATGAAGGCATACTGCAAGGAAGGAAGTGATGATGCACCCAGCCACAGATAGACCTAGGGAGGGAAATAAAACCCATAACCTTGGCCAGCTTGCTTTTTCTTCTTGCTCTGGTGCACTACATAGCTGGTTTGTCTCTGCTATTAGATCATCCTTGACTCTTACTGAGTGTATTGGAAGTGTAAAATTTTCATGTGGTTAATTGTTTGTAGCATATGAAATGGGATATTGCCCAGATTAAAAGGTAGTGATATTGCTGTGTAGATGCTGGGCCTGGGGAATAGACTGAGAGAACAGGACCCCTACCGAGACAAGGGCTGTGTGCAAGGTGGGTCAGAGAATCCTCTAGGTGTACATGAGCTTATGGCATAGTGTAATCAGTTGATTTTTCATTGCAAAAATTGATGTCTTACTGCCACAGTTTGAATGTGTTCCCATAAATTCATGTGTTATAATTTCACTACTCGAATTCACAGCTTAATGGTTTTCCAAGGTGGGGCCTGAGGAGATCACTTGGGTCAGGTGATGCTACAAGCGTAGGGCCTTCCTGTTGGCACCTGTGTCTCACAAAAAGAGGAAGAGACCAGCGTCAGCTCACCAGCTCCATCTCCCCACGTGATGTCCTCAGACATGTCATGACACAGCAGGACACCACTGTCACACACTAGAGTCAGGTCTTGGATTTCTCAGCCTCCACAAACGTGAGCTAAGTGAACTTCCATTCTTTACAAATTATTCAGTCTTAACTATTTTCTTGTAGCTACAGAGAATGGAATGAGAAGGGTACAAACTTAGGAAAATGATGCATTAAAATTCAATATTGTAAGAGTAATGGTACTGCTGTTACATAAGGTTTTCCCAGCAGCCAGCAGAACACTAAAACCCCCAGCCATCATCTTAATCCCTCTGCCCCACCCTGGTCCATCCATCCAAGATGACCAGAGGGCCAGGGAGAGGAGGGGTCACTGGGTGAGGGCTTGCTCCTCCTTTCCCTTTAAGCTAAATGTATGTCATGGGAAGAATGGTGAGGAGAGTAGCCTCCAAGGAAAAGGTCATTAACAGATACAGGCAAGCCAAACTCAGTCTATCTTTGTATTGAATTTCCTTAAATTAATTTCAGCATTTAAGAAAATTTTACTGAAATCTCACTCAGGCACGTGCTTGGTCTTGAGGACAAAATTTAAAGCACAGGAACATAAATCATAGAAGGGCTGGAGAAGCAGAATGATCAGAGCACAGCATTACCCAGGTGTGTCCAGGGCAGCAGAAACACAGAAGAGAAGGAACTCACACCTCTCGTCATCCCAGTGAGCACAGAACAGGTTTCCTGCAAAAGGTGTCACTTCCAACTTGAAAACCCAAAGCTCAGTTGCCAGACAATCATTGTAGGAATAGAATATAGAAATGCAAGTGAGTTTGGGTGTTTGCAGAATTTTTTCCTTTTCATGTACAGAATTTGAATTTTGTTCTACAGGACAGACTCCAAGATTTAAGCAGAACAGGATGCCTATCGAGCAGACGATTCCTGAATGCATTTGGAATGTGGGATGCACGGAGTACACCCTGAGCCAAGGGATGTGATTGGAAAGGGAGACAAAGGCGAAAGGCACAACGCAGCAGAGAACAAAGCCAGTGCCCTGTCCGACCTTGAGACCGCGGCCCAGGACGGGGCGGGTGTCTCAAATGCTTGGCACACTTGAAAGGAGTTCGGCTGGCGAAACAAAGGCAGGCAAGAGTGCCTTTATGAGTAGGACTAATTTTCCTTAGATACGAAACTTCTAATATGTATTCCCCAGGTGTTAATGGAAAAGTGCTTTCTGTCACTTTCTTTTCCAGAAGCAGAGACGGTGATCCTGTGGTGAAGCCAGTATCCAGGGGTGGGAAGGCACTGGCTTGGGTCTGACACTTGGGTATGAATCCTGGCTGGAGACGCTGAGTGAGCTCAACCTCCTCACCTTTCAGTCTCTTCATGAGCAAGATGGAGACATCAGTGTTCGCCTCACAGAGAAGCACCGAGATGTAATAGTATGGAACACAGTCGGCACACGATCTGGGCTGCACAGAGCAGGTCTCCCAAATGGTGGTCTGATACCATCATTTTTGTTGTTATTGATGGAAATACTCAGAATAAGAAAGTGGGCATTGGGCTAGATAAACATGCATTGTTCTGAAACAAAAGAATTAGCATAAGGGTAATATATTTTCAATGTCTTCCCTTGCTCAATTTAAAAGAAAAGCACAACCTCACCCCGTTGAGTATAACAGTGTTTTAATGATTGGAAGCATTTGTAATTTATGCTGTAGTTGCCAATTATTACACAGAATTGTAATTTTGTTTTTTTAAAGATAAAAGAATGAAAACATACTATCAAACACACAGACATAAACCAAAAAAAAAAATTAAAACAATAAAAGCCATTCAGAATTTCAGACAAGGAGACAGGAAGTTAGCACTGCTTGTTGTATTATATATTCTTATCTTCAAACTGGTTATTCAGAAAAACAAATATAGGCTTGTAAGAGTGATCAAACAATGAAACATTAACTGTTCCTTTCAATAAAGCAATAAAAATTATAGTACAATTATCTTTCCTATCTTGTATATGCATATATACATATTTTGTATCAGTGCATCCCTCTCCTTAGCTAGAATATAAAGTGATTAAATATAGGATTATGAATATATGGTGTTCCTGTCATTGGAATTTTGTTGTACATTTTTTAAATTTATTTTTTATTTAAAAGATAAAAGAAAATGAATAACAACAATCAAGACAACAACAAAACAACACAAAAACAATAAAAATGATACATAATTTCAGAACAAGATGATAGGAAGTTAAAACTGGTTGTTCAATTACATATTGTTATCTTCAGTGAAGTTGTTCAGATAACTAGATATAAGACTGCAAGATTAATCAGATAATTAAAGAATAAAAGTAATTACAAAAATTAGAAATGATGTAACTTCATTAATCAAGGTACTAGGGATTCAACAATGGTTGCTATATTGCATATTGTTGTCTTCAAATCAGTTGTTCACATTACCAGGTATAAGCATGCAAAATTGGTCAGAAAAGGAAAAATTTAAGCACTAACTGTTCCTTTCAGTAAACCAATAGACATCAACAGTACAGTTATCTCAATGGTCCTTGTATATCCATATGTGGTTTTTTTTCTTCCTTTCTTGTTTTCTCCTTTCTCTCAACCATGTTGTTCCTTCCCTTTGAGCAGCTCCTTTCCCTTCCACAAAATCTATTGTACCTTTTAGATTTTCTATACTTTTTCAGGTTCGAACATTAGGAAGACAATATGATGTTTACACATGCGAGTCTGATTTAACTCACTTACGAGTATTGACTCTAGTTGCATCCATTTTCCTATAAGGGCCTCAAGATGATCTTTTTTATAGCTGAGTAATATTCTATTGTATAAAAATGTCACATCTTTTTCACTCATTCCTCAGTTGAAGGCATTGGGTTGTTTCCATAGTTATGTCAAATTGTGCTGCTATGGTATGATGTTTTCAATTCTTCTGGAAAAATATACAGAAGAGGAAATAGCTGGGTTGAAAAGGACCACTAATCCTACTTTTGTGAGGAATCTCCACACTGATTTCCACAGTGGTTATACCAGCCTACACTCCCATAAACAGTGAAGAAGGGTTCCTTCTTCACCACAGCTCCTCCAGCATTTGTTATTGGTTGACTTCTTGATGATGGCCATTCTTTCTGGTGTGAGATGAAATCTCAGTGTTGTTTTAATTTGCATCTCTTGAATGACCAATTGTGTCGAACATTTTTTCATGTATTTATTTGCCATTTGTATTTCTTCCTCTGAGAAGTATGTATTGATCTCAGATGCCCATTTGGGGATTAGGTCTTATAATTTTGGGGCTCTGATTTTTTAAAAATTCTTTGTATGTTCTAGATAGAAGTCTTTTGTCTGAGGGACAGTCAGCTAAAATTTTTTCCCAATTCATGGGTTTTCTTTTTACTCTGTTGGTGATTTCTTTTGATCTGCAAAAACTTTTCAATATGATGAGATCCCAGATTTTGATACTTTGATGTATTCTTCATGCAGTTTGGTTTTTGCTCATGAACTCTTTGCCTACCTTATGTATGCAAGCTTTCTACCTACTTTTTCTTCCAGTATATTTAGTGTTTCTGTTTTAATATTTAGAATTTTGATATATTTTGACATTAGTTTAGTGCATGGTGATAGATGTGGGTCTAATTTTAGTCTTCAGCATGTGGAGAGCCAGTTTTTCCAGCAGCATTTATTAAAGAGGTTATCTTTCTTCAAGTAAATATGTTTGGCCCCTTTCTTAAAGATAAGGTGAATGAGTATGTTTATAATTGTGTCTGCATCTTTTAGTGTGCTCCATTAATCCTCTGGTCTAGTTTTTGGCCACTATCATGCTGATTTTATCACAGTAGCTTTGTAGTATAATTTTAAATCAGGGATTGTGATGCCTCCTGCCTTGCCCTTGTTGTGCAGGATTGCTTTTGCTATTCTAGGTCTCTTCTGGTTCCAGATGAATTTTAGGAATGTTTTCTCTAGATCTCTCAGGTATACTAAAGGTACTTTAATTCGTGTTACATTGAATCTGTATAATAATTTTGGGAGTTTGGCCATTTTCACAATGTTGGTTCTTCCTATCTATGAGTAAAGAATATTTTTTCACTTTCTGAAATCTTCTTTGATCTCTTTTTTCAGAGTGCTGTAATTTTCACTGTGTAGATCTTTTATTTCCTTCATGAGATTGACTGCTTAGTGGTTTTTTTTTTTTTTTGATGGTATTGTGAATGTATGGTTTACCTGATTTCTTTCTCAGTCTTTTTATTGTTTGTGTACAGGAATGCTATTGATTTTTGACTTTGTATCCAGCTGTGCTACCGAATTTGTTGATTAATTCTAGGATTCTTTTGGTGGAGTTTTTGGGGTCTTCCACGTAGTGTATCATGTCACATGTGAATAATAATTTCATTTCTTGCTTTCCAGTCCTTATTCCTTTTATTCCTCTCTCTTATCTAATTGCTCTGGCTAATGCTTCCAGAACTATGTAGGAGTGGTGAAAGTGTACATCCTTATCTTGTTCCTGATTTTAAAGCGAAAGTTTCAGTTTTTATCATGTTAATATGGATGTTGGCTGTTGGTTTGTCATAGATGGCTTTGATTGGATTGATGTAAAGACCATCTATTCTGATTTTCTGTAGGGGTTTTTTCATGAATGAGTGTTGGGACTTGTCAAAAGCTTTTTATGCATCTATTAAGATGATCATGTGACTTTTGTCTTTGTCTCTCTTTATATGGTGTACTACATTTATTGATCTGCATATATTGATCTATTCCTGCATCCCTGGGGTGAATACCACTTGGTCATGGTGTGTAACCTTCTTGATGATTTGCTACATTCTGTTGGCTAGTATTTTATTGAGGATTTTTGCATGTAAGTTCATTAGAGAGATTGGCCTACTGTTATCTTTGGTGGTTCAGTCTTTCTCTGATTTTGGTATCAGGGTAATACTTGCCTCCATGAAGGAGTTAGGGAAAATAACTTCCCTTTCAATTTCATGAAAGAGTTTGGGAAGAATTGGTGTTAAATCTTCTCTAAATTTCTTGTAGAATTCAGCTTTGAATCCATCAGGACTTGGCCTTTTGTTTGTTGGTAGGTTATTTATTACATTTTCAATTTCTTTCACTGATATTGGGTTGTTCAGAACTTTTATATCTTGATTCAGCTTTGGTAATCCATATGCATGTAGGAATCTGTCCATTTCTCCTTTGTTTTCCATCCTATAAGAGTACAGATTTTCCAAATAGGTATTGATGATCTGGGGTCTGTACTTATTTCACCTTTTTCATTTCTCATTACATGAATTTGAGTTCACCGTTACTTAATGTCTTCTCTGCTGTCTATAATTTCCTCCCTTCTTTGGGCTTTGATCTTGACTTGCTCTTCTTTTTCTTGTAGTTGCGGTGCAGCATAAGGTTGTTTATTTGTGCTTGTTCTGTTTTCCTGATGTGAGAATTCACAGCTGTAAATTACCCTCTGAGGGATGCTTTAATTGCATCCCACAGGTTCTTATAAGTTGTGTTTGTATTTTTGTTTGATTGTAAATATTGTTTAATGTTGTCTTTATTTTTGTCTGTAATCCAATGGTTATTCAAAATGGTGTTATTTAATTTCCATGTGTTTATGGAGTTTTTGTGAGTTCTTTTGTCAGTCATTTCCAATTTCATTGTATTGTGGTCAGATAATATGTGTGTGATAATTTCAATTCTTTTGTATTTACTTGCACATATTCTACGTGCTAGTATATGGTGTCTTTTCAAGAAAGACCCATGTGTAGCTGAAAGCAACGTGTATTCTGATGTTGTTGGTGAAACACTCTGTGAAGATCTACAGTGACCCCTCACCTACCCTATGAGATACATTCCAGAGACCCTGAGATAGGTGCAAATTCACAAAGTAGCAGTGTTATATTTATTTTATTATTTATATATATTTTAAGGCTTTATAAACCCTTCCCACACCCTATAAACCTTTCCCACACTCTTATTAACATTTCATACAAGCTTATAAACACTTCATATGCTGTTAAACACTTTCTACACTCTTAAACCTATTTTAATAATATGTAAAAAATTTTAATAACGTAAAATTCTATATGAGTACTCCATGTGAAGTGGACAAGGAGAGATGCTGAATGTATGTGCACAGTGAAGGAAAACAGACAGACAGACACTACAGTCACTGAGTCAATCAGTGCCCAGGATACAGAAAACAGTGTCATGCTTGATTGCCAATAATGTGCCGTGTACAGTGTCACATTGCAAACCTGTGCAAGCAGTAACAGCATACCACATTTCTATTGTGTACAATATGGTAATCATCCACTGATGATATACATAACTGTATTTTAATATTCTTTTAATGTGTTTAAATTAACATTTTATTGTTTTAAATATTTTAGACAAAAGTAATTAAAATCATAAATGCTATATAAATACCTATATGTCACAAAATCCCATGATATGGTGAAAACTCCACAATATAGAATTAGCTGTATTTTTTTTTAAAAGCCCATGATATAGTGAAGCCATGGTAAGTGGACCACAATACAGCAAGGGACAACTGTACTAAATCCATTTGTTTACAAGTTTGGTCTAGTTCTGTTATTTGTTTGCTAATTTTTTTGCCAAGTTCACCTATCTCTTTGTTACAATGGAGTGTTAAAGTCCCCCATTACAATTGTGTTATTGTTTATTTGATTTTTCATGTCTATTAATATTTTTCTTATGTAGTTGGGTGCTTCTGTATTTGGTGGACACATATTTATGATTGTTACCTCTTCCTCTTGCAGTTTTCCCCTAACAAGTATGCAGTAACCTTCTTTATTTGTTTTGACCATTCTTGGTTTGAAGTTCATATTGTCTGCAAGCAGAATAGCTACCCCTGCTTTTTTCTGGGTTCCTGTTGCATGGAGTATTGTTTTCCATCCTTTAACTTTCAGTCTATGAATTTCCTTTTGAGTAAAATGTGTTTCTTATATAAAGCATATTGTTGAACTTTGTTTCTCAATCCACTCTGCCAGTATGCTTCTTTTGCTTGGTGAATTGAGGTCATTGATGGTTATAATTGATATTTATTAGCTTATCTTTATCATGTTATTTTCCTGCTGTTGGTTCCCTACTTTTCCTCTCAATTTACTTGCTTACTCTGCTTGGTGATTCCTTTATCTCTTTCTAGAATGCTTTGCAGTACTCTTAAGGTTGGTTTTGTGGTCATGAATTTCTTCCGTAGTCTTTTGTCATAGAAGTATCTTACTTCACCATTGATTTTGAAAGATAATTTTGCAGGATATATCAATCTAGGTTGGAGAGTGTTTTCTTTCAAGACCCCAAATACTCCAAGCTCTTCTTGACTTGATCCTTTGTGCTGAGAAATCTGCCATGATTCTAATGGGCTTTCCTTTATAGATGATTTGTTTCCTTTCTCTAACAGCTTTTAATATTCTGTCCTTTTGCTGAATTTCTGGGTTCTTAATTATTATGTGTCTAGGAGTAGATTTATTTTGCTTATGACTAATTGGAGTTTTATATGTTTCACTTACCTGTATGTGAGATTCTTCTCCCGTGCTTGGGAAATTTTCTGCTACTGTTTCTGCAAATAGTCTTTTTATGTCATTTGTGTTGACTCCTGCTGTTTCTTGACACCTATCAGTCTTATATTGTTTTTCTTTGCCTCATCTTGCAGTGGTTGAATTGTTATTTCCTGGTTCCTTGTTATTTTTACGAGATGCTTCCTTTTCTGATCTCTACCTGCAGTGCTGTCTTCAAGGTGTGGAAGTCTATCTTCAATTTTGTTCAAGTGGTTTTGCCAGCTTTCAATGGAATGTTCAGTATCCTGGATGTTCATTTGAATCTGTTTCATGCATTTTTCCTATATTTTTCATTGCACGTTTCCATAATTTTTCTGTGCTCCTATATCTTTTTATTTATGTCTTCTTTAGATGTGCTGAGCAATTCTTTCATTATTCTTGTCATTTCTTACTACCTGAGAGATTATTTCTGATCTGATTTCTTCTATGGCCTGATGGAGTTGTTCCTTTACTTTAGCTGCTACCATTTCAGAAATTTCAGGTCAATGACTTCCAAGTTCTTCTATGTCAGTGTGTCCTGGACTTGTTCTGTGTGGGCTGGAAGTCTGAGATTGCATTTTGCTAATTGTTTTGACATTTTTGAAGCTTCTGAGTTTCACTAGGGCTCAGTGTTGCTCCTGCAACAGTGGATATGCAGGGTGTGGCTCAATGAGGTCCTGTATTTTCCCAGGGCTCAGCCTCATTTCTGCAATAGTATAGGAAAGAGAGGTGGCTCACCAAGGGTCCCAGTGTTCACTGGGGCTCAGGTTCACTTCCACAACAGACCTTGAAGCTGTCCTGGACTCAGTGTCACTCATAGGAGGGTGGAGGAGCAGCTCACTGAAGCTTCTGAAACTCTCTGGGTCTCAACTTCTCTCCTGCACTGGAAGGGGTGTAGGGCATGGCTCTGTACATTTTTGTTTATAGAAATAGAACAGCCACACCCAACTTGATAGTGTCATGATCCTTTCTGTTGTTTTGCAGCAAATTTCTTGATTTGTGTGCACACTACTGTTTTTGTGTGCTTTTAATATTTTCAGTTTTATCCGTCCCCCAATTTGGTAAGCACCTATTCTGCTGTTGCCTTTTCTGGTTTTAATTTCTCCCATTTTCAGCCCCAGGTGGCACAAATCATTAATATGTAGGCTTTTATTCAGATATGGCAAGGCCAACAGAAGAGGACCTGCCACAGAAAAGGTAGCCTGTCACGCACAGTTCCAAAGAGGGGCACACATGACAACTGAAGCACCAGGTTATCAGCTGCTCAGGAGGCAGGCGTGCAGGGAAAGAACAGGCAAGAGCACCCACTGCTCTCTCTCTCTCTCTGTCTCTCTCTCTGTCTCTCTCTCTGTCTCTCTCTGTCTCTGTCTCTCTCTCTCTCTCTCTCTCTCTCTCTCTCTCTCACACACACACACACACACACACACACAAGATTGAACCCAATGCCTCAAACATACTAGGCCAGCACTCAAACAATGAGCTATACCCTCATCCTGCATTTTGATTTCTATATGGGAAAATTTGGATAAAACACACGAGGGATTGGCTAATTTCAAGAATTTCATCATGCTCTTGGGTGTAGGGACTTATCCAGCTTTCTTCTACTTGGCCCAGGTGTGATTAGAAGAGGGAAATAGTGGCCCAGAAAGTGAGAACTTGTTGGAAAGTGGAGGAGAGGACACCTCCAAAGGACTATGATCTACAGTCTCTTAGAATGGGCTGCCCTGAGGAGAGAGGGTAATCTCCACAAGGTAAGCAAGACTACAGATGTCAAAGCGTGAGACACATGTAGCTAATATACCTAAATAGAGATTATGTACAACAGATGCGATCAACACAAACTCAGGAAGAAATTCCTCACTCTTTCCAGCATAAAGACACATGAAACCCTATAGGGCAAATCCTACATTAACATTAAGGGGAAAAAACAGACTCAAACAGGTACACACTGTGTTCATCAGTTTAACAATCAAGAAGAGCAAAGTCTTGGGATGGAGAATGAATCAGTCTGTGGTTGAATCTGCTGAAGTTGGTGAATTCTCATCCAAAGACAGCATGAGGGATATTTTTGGAGCTTGGTGGAAATATTCTATGTCTGGACTATGAATGAGTTTGCATGAATTTACCAAAACTCACAGAATTGTGTAGCAAAAAGCTAAAGCCCTTGTATAAAAATCAATATACACTTTAGGATATTTTAAAGAATATTTCAACAAGGCCAAATATTGATATTTCATGATATGGGTGATAAATTTAAGAGTTTTATTAAATTATTCTCTGTATTCTTCAAATAAAAAATAAAGTTTTACAGTTAGATGTCAGAATAGTGGTCACTGGGAGATGGTACATCAGTCATGGGCATATTGACTTTATCTGCAGCCATGGGCATACTGGCTTTATCTGCAGGCTTTTGAAAACTTACTGAACTGAACACTTGGATTTGCACATTTTTCTCTATATTTGTTCCAATTTGACAAAAAAGCTTTATGTAAAACAGAACCAAAGCAAAAAGTAGTTTCTGATCTTTTTAAGCCAAATGATTTTCTAGCTACAGGATTTAAAACACTTTACCATCAAATGTCATCATATTTGTAGCACACAAGATGTGTCAACATGGGCACCTTAGCAAAGTGGAATAATTGGACTGTGCTGCCCCTTATCTGCGGTTTCACTTTGCATTTCACTCTCCATGTTTTGAGTTACCTGCAATCAAGTTTTCTCCAAAATAGTAAATGGGGAAATGTCAAAAATTTAATGTTTTAAATGGCACACCATTTTGAGCAGCGTGTTGAAACCTCACACTGTCCTACCTAGGATGTACATGAGCAATCTGTCTAGCATTTGTATACAGTACACACTATCTGCCCACTATCTGCCCAGTAGTATCCAGTGACCAGGTCAGTGGCCACAGTGTTGTTTGCTTATGTTTAATTCGCTCTTTCTTTACTTAATAATGGCCCCCAAAAGTAGTGATGACTGCAAAGCGGTTATGCCAAAGAGAAGTAACAAAGTGCTTTTTCAAGTGAAAAGATGAAAGATCTTAAAGAAGGAAAGAAACTGCACACTGACAATACTAAGGTATATATTAAGTTATTGTTTTTAATCTTTTACTGTGCTTAACTAATAAATTTAACTTAGCATAGGTATGTATTTTAGGGAAAAGTGTATATATGGTTCATTCTATTGCCTCAGAGGTCCACTTGTCATCTTGGAACACACATTCTACAGATAAAGGGAGATTATTGCAGTGGAACTTCTTTGCATTTTAAATTTCAATGGTTATAAAGTCATCCATAAAGGCATATTTAGTATATCCTTAGTAGTAAATTTCCTAAGTCTTTTGAACTTCACCCTGCTGGATTATGAAAAAGTTGATTTTAATTTATTATAAGCATTTTAATTATTAAACTGTATAGAGTCTAATTTTCACATTTTAATTTAAGTTATATTGTTTGCTTTCCTAAATATAATCTTGCAAGTATCATATTTGGCACTATACAAATTCCTCAAAAAAACCCTTTAGGGATGGCACTTGTTTTCTGTTTTTTGTTTTTTATTTTTTTGGTGTTTTTGATTTCTACCAACAGCACATGTGGCCCTAGAAGTTTGAGAAATACCCTGGACTCATTCGCTCTGGAGTTCAGCGATGAGGGGACGACCTGTCTTTGCCTTAGACATCCGTCTAGGGTGGATTGGGGCACAGGGGAAACAGAGTATGGACAAAGAGACAAAAGATGAAGAACTTACAGCGTAGGTTGAGTGAACTATCTCAAACTTAACCAATTCTATAAATACCTGCAATATTCAAATTCCATGCATAAATAAAATAAATCCTCTAAACATAGATATCTCTTGGAGATACACATACATCCCTTGGTGTGTGAGGCTCATGAGACCAGGCAGGGTGATGCTGAGCAACGCGAATGCCCTAGTCCATCTTATTGAACTAACTCGTCATGGTTCCCTTGCTCATGTATTATGAGGCAGATAGAGCACACGGAGCAGAGAAACACGAGGAGGTGCTTGAGTTCCAGGATCAAGCTCAAGTCATGTTTGAATCAGGCTTTATTTCTTTGTTGCAAAGCCTCTCAGAGTCACATGCATCATGACAAATAGTACCATCTCCTCAATGACTTAGACGCCAAGCGCATTAGGTAGGACTTGTATACCATTTGCCCAGAGCAAGATCTGGCCCACAGCAGATATTCAATGATTATGACCACATTTCTTTTGCTTCCTTTCCTGAAATATACAGTGTGGAGGCTCTAGATAAAACAGTGGTTAATACTTATAATTTTCTAAGTTGAATTGAAAAAGAGAAAAGGGTAAATCAATTGAAATGGATACAGCATTATTTACCTGGAGTATCCTAAAGTTTTGAGGAAAATATGAGAACACATTATCCAAAATTACCCCTTCCTGAACAAAGTTCATTACAGAAAGGATGAGAGAGGAAACTTTGAAGTTAAAGATTGACCAATCATTTCTCACATCTATTAAAGAGAAGAAACACATTTTTGAGAAGTATTAGTACTATAGCCTTAAATAAAACAAATTTCATACACAGGTATGCAAATGCATGTGTGCATTCATACAGAGATGTAAAAAGTATGGAAGAATGGAAAGAAAAATAGAAATTGCAGTTATCTCTAGAAGAAAGGGTATTAGGGCTTTTATTTTTATAACTAACCATATTTAATAAATGTCATACAATGATTACTTTAATAATCATAAACATCATTACAATATCTTAGGAAGTGGTTTAAGCCTTTGCTGACTGGAGCTCTTTATAGCTTCCTATGGTGAGGATTAAAAAGTTACCCTGGAATAAAATCCAGAGACAGGAGCCCGTTATTCCAAAAAAGACAGACCCTAAAGTTCTTCTCTTTAAAAGTGGTGCTCCTGATGAATTTGAGGCATATTTTCTCTAGATCTGTGAGGTATGTTAACGGTAGTTTGATGGGAATTGCATTGAATCTGTACAACAGTTTTGGTAGTATGGCCATTTTTACAATGTTAGTTCTTCCTAACCATGAGCATGGTATGTTTTTCCATTTATTGAAGTCCTCTTCAATCTCCTTTTTCAGAGTACTGTAGTT